>JAUZNC010004962.1:0-36056 GCA_034780395.1 Vannuccia rotundouncinata | reverse complement strand
ACATTCTGTATCAAACTTGATCAGGAAAAATAATTATCATTAACTCTTCGGATGTTTCCAGTCGCAATGCCTACCAATGTTTGGTGTTCTGGTTCTTCAACACTTGTGCCAGTACCAACAACAACAACAACTGTCGCAGCAGCAACCGTTGGAACAACTGCTACAGATGGCTCAGTCGTTAATGGTACGTAAAATTAATATAAAAATTATGGTCTTGAAAAAAAAGATTCGATACTTCAAGTCGATATTGATATTAATTTAAATATATTTCTCATAATAATCGCATTCTAAAATTTTTTGTTTTCTTTGATGATAACCAATAGTTCAGCATTAAGCATAACCAAATAAGCATATGACTGTATGATGTATTTATAGCAAAATCTCAACCTACAATAAAATATATTCAACAAAATATAAATCAATAAAGAGCATATTAATTAATTTGAAATATCCTTACAGACACACCATCCGCAACCGTAACAACAAAATCAAATTCCGACAATACGGTAACATTAATATACAACCCAGTCCCAGTCATTCCCGCGCAGGAGGCCAAGTCTCTTAATAATGAGTAAGAATTAATAATATAATAACATTTTATTTCACTTTAAATATGAGAGAATCTAAAATATTACAATTTTATTCATAAAAGAAACACAAAACTAATAATGTTGAACTCCAAATATATATCAAGATGAAAACTTTTTTGATAGAATTTTTAATACTAAAATTAATTTATAAAATTCCTAAAATGAAACGCATTATTCAGAAGAAATAAAGAGATCAATATTATGACAATTACTAAACCGGCATTATGACCACTTTCTACATTTTAGCCAAACATTTTCATTAATACACTCAAGCCAAAATTTGAAAGACTTTTGTTTTATTACAACAGATTTAAATATCGAAATTAATTAATTAATTAATATATGTTGTTGCTTTTATAGCCTCTTTTCTAGTTGATTGCTGTAGACTTATGAACTTAAGCGAAGTTATAGACAAGTAGCTTATAAAAATCAAATAAAAGTGTTTGAAATTAGTCATACTTGGTTGGTTTCGTGTTTAATAATGATTACCAATATTAGCATTTCTTAACTCGTATTTAATTTAGCTTTATTTTGAAAGGATTTAATGCACTATTGAAACATTTCAGTGATCTTCTGACAATTGCAATGTCTTGTCTCGCAGTAATTCTTTCAATGTCTCTGATCTGCGCGATTGTTTTTATCTTACTTTACTTGAAGAAACGGAATGAAAAAGAGAAAAGGGTGTCTCCACAAGGATATCAAAGAGATCAGTTTTATAGATTCAAGTAGTCGTTAAATGTAATAAAATAATACGATTTATACACATTAACGTTATAATTTGTGTTCTTTTATGTCAAAATATTTAACAACTCGTAAATATAATATTTTTTATCGCGCTTTATTAACTTTATTAACTTTATTAACTTACTAATTAAAATAATAAACACATTAACATAATTAACTTAATTATTACCTCATGAATAAATATAATTGGTTTGTCATCATTTAAATGTATGACTCATCTTTTTATTTACGTATGTCAAAATCATTAATCATCATCAGAATTTGTAAATTAAATATGTATACAAATTATTGTATATAGAATTACTTGAAATATATTTTTATGTTGTATGCTCTATCTATAGTAAAGAACAATATATACCTTTAATATTATGCAAATTGAATTTTGCTTAAATCAAATAAGTTTTAATCATAAAGAATAAGTTATAACTAAAATCTATTTTTATAATTATTTTTGGTTAAGCGGTTAGCTACTCGAAGTTATAAGCTAGTAGTATGAATATAAATGCAGTGAACACCTTAAAGAATGAAATAGATATTAATAATTTTATAATTAATATATATTTTATAACAATTCATATTACTTGAATAATATGAAGAATTACTTATAGTACGAATATAATTAAATGAATAATTAATTAATTATTAATTTATAAATCAACTTTTATATAAATATAACCTTAACTCAGATTTTCAATTTTTTGTTAGTGCTCAAATACAATCAGTTATTGTTATACAAATAAATCTATATATAGGGATGTCAAGAAATTAAATTATAAAATTTTAATTTTTTGGGTTTGCTTTGGTTGCAAGTTCTGTTGATCGCATACCTTTATGTTTGTTAATATATATAATTAATAGAAAAGGCAATCAAAACCGCACATTAAATATCATTAATTTTATTTTTTTTACAGGAAACTATATATTACAACTTTTTATGACGAATTTGTATACGTATTTAAAGGAACATAGTTTACTTATAGCTAGAAATATATCAATAAATTTTCCGAATTTATTAATTGTCTCAAAACTACAATGCAGAGCTAGGTGCGTAAAGAATTTAAATTTATCTTTAGCACTATTATAATTATCCTTTTTCATGATTGCTGCAGTTTTCTTTTTACTAAAATTATTATTTTTTATTATTTTCAGCGATACTCTATATAGACATTCTCTAAATAAAAAATGTTTGATACAAAAAATAATTCATGTTTCGTCTCTTTTTTTATAATCAACTTTCCATAGTGCCGAATATATACCACCTCCTTTAACAAGTATAGGAGGTACTTTATATTATTAATAGATCAGAATTACGAAGAATTAAAATAATTGTACCATTTCGAGAAAAACTGGGACAATAGCGTTTTTGGGAGAAATCCTATGACGCCTATGCTGATGCTACAACAACAACATCATTCTCACTGTATTTCTAATTATACAGACAAAATAGTTTTATGAGTAAACTTATTATTTTTTCCTTAAATAGGAGGGGGGGTGCGGTACATGCCTTCGCGTAACTTTATTATACATGGGGTGCTTTTTCTTGTAACGGGAGGAGTGGTGTGTGTCTTAAAAAAATTAGGTAACGTTATTTGTGAATGGTCTCTTTATAATTTGTGTAAAATTCTTGTTTTTATCTTTATTTTGTTTATATTTATTTATATTAGTTACCCTATTTGAAATCTGAGATTTAGAATGACGAACGTTCTTATAAAAATGAATGTACGTTAATTTTATTACATAAATTATGGATCAAATACTTTATTATATTATTTTTCATAACAATAATAGAGAATATACAAATATTGAAATAAAGAAATAGTAAAGCTATATATATATATAGTCAAATCCGCATATGTCGGATCGCTTCGTTCCAATGAAAAATGAGTAAAAGCTGGAAATCTGGTATAGCCAGTTTTAACTCTAACTCATACTTTAGGAAAAATGTTTCAAGGAATAGATATATGTATTTTATGACAGTTTTATGCCTATAGAGTAAATTACATATTACTCATAGTTAGGGATCATGGGAAAAGGCTGTAAGTTTTTGCTGTCTTCACAGTGGTGTATTAGACAGGGTTTCCACATATACTTGAAATTTGCACCTATATATACTCAAATATAGTCAAATTTGAGATTTTACCTCCAATATACTTTTTTTTGTGTGATTTTTTTGTGATTTCTTTTACATTTCATTAAGTTCCTACATATAAATATATTTTTTCAAATATACTCAAATTTTTTTATGACAAAAACATGGACACTTAGGTGGTCTTTTCAAATTGCTAACAACACTGCTGAAACTTTTTTTACAAAATGATTGAAATTAGTTGTAAATAGAACAAGAAAACCTATGTTATTATCCATTATATATGACAAAAAAGTTAACAAGAGAGAAAAAAAAATGATCTAATAAAATTGGAAATTTGTTATTACTATAAATCCAATATAGGCAAAGTAAATTAACATTAAAGAATAAGTATTTTCATTTTTTGCCATGCAAATTATTCATTATTAATGAAAATTTGATATAAGTGGATCCAATATACTCAGATTTGACTGTAATAACAATTAAATACTTAGCTGTTGTGTTAGGTGTATAAAACAGAAAAAAAATTCAACTTAAGGTAATATACCTATATTTACAAATTAATTAATCAAATTGAAGTTTTTTGCCTAACATTCTGGCTAAGAATTTTAAATGCATACATTTTAGATTACAGATATAAGTATATATTTATGATGTCTGATTGTAAGGTTGCTTACCACTTAAAACATACATTAATATTATTATTAATTATAATATATATATTTATATATATAACTTTATTACCTATATTTTATTGATGGAACTAGAATAGCACAGTTCTGAAATCATTTAACTGGAAGTGTAATTCTACTTCCATCTGGATGATTCTAAAACATTTGGAAATAAAAATTACACAATGAAATATGTAATTAAAAGCTTTATTTAAATGTTAACACAGTTTTATATATTATCAATTTATTATTTCAAAAGTTGATATGAGTTAAAACACAAATTATAATTAGTTTAATTAATTAAATTAATTCATAAATTAACCATATATACATATAAAATTTTTTTATTTTATGTTGGCAAGAGTTTATACAGACCAATCTATAATTAATAATTGGACTGAAGTCATAAAATTCTAGTTTTGTTGCCTAGAGTTGATACAGACAGATCTAAAATTTATCAGTCTGAAGTTATAGAATTCTAGTTCCATTGGCTATTAAGTCTGTATATGTGGCCAATTCCAATTTAAAGTGTTACTTTGGGGGGATTTTGTTTATTTTAACATTCCCACGAATAGGATAAAGATATTTTGATGATTTTTGTTTTGTTTTAAAGCTGACATGTTCAGTACCACAAGAATTTATAGATAACTAGGTTATCTTCAATAAAATTAATAAATGAAAACATTAAAATATCTTAATGTGTAAATTTTGGCTTTCCACCAAAATTTTATTGATTATGTTTTAACAGTATTCAACTATATTTGGAAGTCCAATATGGTAGTGTCAACCATTATTTTAAAGGTAATTATACAAAGACAAAGAATATAACTAAATATTTGTTTACCTGGGTGTATAAAGGAATATTTATGTCTCTAAATATGTTTCCACAATATTTTTGTAATCAGGCCGACACCTACCTTTTTAATATGCAGCTTAATTTTAACAATATGGGATGTTATTTAAACACTTTCTAAAGTACATTTATCAGAACAAAAATCTTCAATTTATATAAAACAGCTAAATAATTTCAGTGTTTGTATTGTTTTATGTTTTTAAATGCTAAATTGTATATAACATGTTATTGAAAATGCACTAAAAGTGGATCAGGCTGATGGTCACTTAGAATCCCCTCTACTAGATTAATAAATACTTGGAAAGATTTTATCATGTATGACAAGTTACTAATTTGAATATAAAACAATCATTTGACAATTGTTTATTTATAGTGTTTTATAAAATTTTAGTACAATATTTTATGCACAAAAATAATCAGGCCGACACAATCAGGCCAACATTGTCCTGATTTAGCTAGCTAAAATTTGTTCCAGGCCGACAACAGCCTGATTTAGCAACTAAGATTTAAAGAAATTTAGATTATTCAAATTTTTAATTTTGATTTGTATAGTCACTTTTTTAAGAAAATGAGTCAAATAATATATACTATATTAAATAAAATTTATTTTCCACCTAGTAAATATTTAGAAAATAATTAATTGTAATAATGGATCAATCATGCCTGTGTAAGACTTGCACAAACACAGTTGCCTATAGACACTCTCTATACAATTGTTTCTACTCAGGATAAATAAACTCTTATTAATAAAAAATTTTGTGACATTAAAAACTTCAAATACTGTCACCGAGAATGTCAACAATGTTCTAAATAGACTTGTATTGATCCTATACATGTCAATGTATCCTTGATCAAGTATTACCTGTATGGGAGTCAGATGCCAATGTTTCAGTAACATGAAAAGAAAAGTTCGACAATGTTCTAAATAGACTTGTATTGATCCTATACATGTCAATGTATCCTTGATCAAGTATTACCCGTATGGGAGTCAGATGCAAATGTTTCAATAACATGAAAAGAAAAGTTCGATTCAGCTGACTCTGTGGTACAGAAGCTCAACACCATTTCCATATGCAGGACACTATTTCAGATTGTGTCAATCAATTGAAAGAGATAAACCACCTGAAAAAATCTATTTCAGATTTCGTCGACTTTTCACAAAATTACTGTTGCAAGTGGGCAAAAGAAATTCAAAGTGCCCACTTTGGGAATGCACACCACTAGATTGTAATACATCAAGGTGTGTACTATGTTAATGGCAAAGAAGCAGTGAGCTTTGCTACACACTTCGATGATAACCGAAAACCAGTGACGCCATAGCTGCTCATTTTGATTCAATTTTAAAAGAAATGAAATATATGATTGATATTCAAATACTACATTTAATATCGGATTCGTCATCTAGCCAATGCCGAAACAGATACAGCATTTATCTTGGTATTTTGCTTTACACAAGACACAAATTTCGAATGGATCTTTACTGAATCAGGGCACTGGAAAGGTGCACCAGATAGCATAGGTGCGGCAATAAAGAGAATTTCTGATCACTGTGTTGCAACTGAAATGTCAGTTTTAATTTCTGCTGAACTTCTGACAATAACTCAAGTGAAAAGCAAAATATTATCGCATATTTTCAACTCAGAAGAGACAGATTATTTCAAAGTAATTTTGGAAAAAGTAAAAGTTCAACCTTTAAAAGAAATTTCGAAAATGCATCAAATTTGTTATTCAAACAAATCAATCAGACTTCGCCAGTTAGCCTGCCACTGCAATGATAAATTGACATGCCATTGTTTTTATCCATCTGATATACAATTTTCCGAATTTGAAGGACCAACAATGTGTAATGACCCAGTTGCTGTTAATGAAGACCCAGTTGCTGTTGATGAAGACCCAATTATTGTTAATGAAGACCCAGTTGCTGTTAATGAAGACCCAGTTACTGTTAATAAAGATCCAGTTGCTGTTAATGATGATCCAGTTATTGTTAATGAAGACCCAGTTGCTGTTAATGAAGACCCAGTTACTGTTAATGAAGACCCAGTTATTGTTAATGAAGACCCAGCTTTGCTGTTAATGAAGACCCAGTTTATTGTTAATGAAGACCCAATTACTTTTAATTAAAACCCAGTTAAACCAAGAAATACTCCTTGAAGAAAATCAGTTTAGAAAAACATTTGCTTCCTATGATTCCATGTAAATTAATTATTACGGGTATCTATCAATAGATTTAGTAAATAAATACACCTTCTATTTAAATAAACTTTTTTGTTTTAGAATTATTCAGACCTTTTGTTTGGGAAAAAATGGTTATTAATTCTTTGACATCAGGCCCTTCATGCAGTTTATCAAAAGATCAGGCAGGCTGTTTTATTTTTGGAAAGGAACCCACCAACCATGATTTATGTATGGATCAATCATATTACTGTACAATCTGTGGAGGCTTCTATTATGATAATGATGAGTATCAATCAGACTTTATTCAATGCTTACAATGTTATCTATCGAATGGCAACATATCAACTGTGTATAGGAATGGCAAGAAAAAATCTGCATGGATATACATCATGTGTCCTATTTGTGAGGACGTGATAATAATTCTTCTTGATATACTTTTCCTTATTTTACTCATTGTTTATTAATTGTTTCAATGCATATTAATCTCAAAGTTACTAATCTAACAGTAAAGATGGGTACCTACATTAATAATTAATTTATGATATTAATAAATTTTATATGGTAATAGGTTTTTTACCTATATTTGTTGGAAAAAAATAATTTTTAAATGTTATTTACCAATTTTATCAATAGGTATATCTAAATACATATTACCTACTTGCTTAAGAACTCATTTTGTAACCATGTATTAGTAATTGGTCTCATGTTTCATTTAAACATCTGTTTAATTTTTATTTAATTAAATTTAAATTATATAATTGGAACATGATTCTTTGTTATTTAAAAAAATATTACATCCATTTCCATAAATAGCAATATTGAATTATATTTTATTAAGTTTCATCTGTCCACATAACATTGAATATTCTAAATTTTGTATATATATGTAAGATTTTAAAATTTCAGAAAATTATAATATTACCATTTAGACATATAGAGTCGATTGCATAAAGCGGTATTAGCTGCTACCAGTAGTGTTGAAAACGATATTGTGTTCCTTAATACCGGTAGCAGTTACTACCAGGGAGTAAATTCAGTTGCATAAAGTGGTATTAGCTTACTACTAGACTAACTAATACCTGGCGTAAGTTTTGGGAAATCCATGTTATATTTATAGATTAACCAATTAAAATTCGTTTACAATTTGGAAACTCTATTACAATGTTCTTGATTTCCGCAAATTGAATGATGTTATTGTTTTGTCCTACATTATAGAATTGGGATGTTTAGTAGAAATATTTTATATTTATAAGTACGTATAGTTATATAAAATAAAAATTATGTTCATTTGAGAGCAAAATAAAAATATTTGACTTAAAATAGTTTTTAAAAATTTCTATAAATTTCTATATATGTACAATATAAATTAAGATATAAGATGTTTAATAACACATTATTATATGTCCGGCCATTTTTTTCAATGCTAACATGAAAACTAAATCGAAATAATGGAGTGATACCTACCCCTTCGTGGTAGTAGACCATTGGACTAAATGTATCGATTTTTCAAATATTTACACCTAGGTGTAAATATTTTACTCCCGGTAGCAGTTTATGCAATCCGCGTGGAACTAAATATATTGATTTTCCTCGAGTTACTACCGGTAGTAAGCTAATACCGCTTTATGCAATCGACTCATATATTTTACACTTCTTTTGGCATATTATTGTGGTAAACTTTGAAAAATTATTTAAAAATGGTAAAACATAAATTATTAAAACACAAACATTATTAAAAATGTTCAACTTCCATTGAATATAGAATTTTACTTCTGTTGGGGAGTATATACAGACAGTTCTAGAAATTTTCGTTAAATAAATCCATCTGGACAATTCTAGAACTTTCCATGTTCTAGTTCTGTTACTAACATATATATATTTCAATATTTGTTTATTCTATTTATACTTATTTTATTAGAAGTGTCTATACAATACCTCAACTCTGTGGTATTTATATAGGCATAACCCAATGTGTGATACTTCTACAACAAAAATGATTTAGTTTGGCAAATGGGTATTTCTTGATTATAGTTTTATTGTAGCAGGGAATACCATACAAATAGTCATCAAATTAAAATTTATTTAATATTATTTAGGTATCTAAGTAGTAATATATAGTTTAGATTTAATGTTTTAACATCTTCTTTACAGATTGGACCAATGTGGATATTCTGTTATGCATGTTATCAATAGATTGTGTATGGATGGAACTATATTTTATAAATTATAATAGAAATTTCATAAAATTATTTAAAAAAAAATGAAATTCTTGTGGTTTTTTAGAATGCTCTTACTGCAATTTTATTATAATATAGATAGTACTGAGCTTTGATTGGTTTGTATATTTATATAATGTTTTCATGTGTTTTATATACTAACTAACATAATTCAAATTTTTGATTTTACATATCCATTGGGTAAGTTAACTTTTCTGCCCACTAATACCATCATTCAAAGGTTAAAAGTCTATTGGATAAATTAGAATTTATAATAGATTGCTACACATGATATGTGTTTTATGTGACTACTACATTATAAATGGGATAAATGTATTCTAAGGACTAACAAAAATATGTACATTTATGTAATTGTACATTTTATACAGTTTATGATAATAACAACATTATACTGTATTACTTAATATAGTTATGATAAGTGTGTTTAATAAAATTAACTATTTATGGAAATAAAAAAGATAATTATTTTGTTATTAAAATTTGGTGCACTATCTTACAATGGTATGTATTTTATTGTTCCAATAAATATTTTTCTCAGTCTCAATATTGCCTAAATTTACTTAACAACTAACTTGGTTCCTGTGGCCAAATATGCAGCTCAGATAAAAGGAATTAGTTGTGGGAATTAAGTTTTTAGTAAATAAATGGCATGTTTATAGCATGTTTATAAACCCAATTCTTTTAACTAATTTCATTATGATTATGATCATTATTAAATTGGAAATCTACTAAATGCTTATGTTTATTGAATTTCTCATCTCTTGGTGGATGTCACAATTTATTTGACCAATTAATATGTATATTTAAATTATTTTAAGGTTTAAACAGTTTTTTTAACAAATAGTACCAAACTTTAGAATAACTCCAAATTTCATATCTTCTTTTTCATGGAAAAGCAAAGGGGATCATGTATTTATCATTAACGCTACCCATACCGGGGAGATTTGCACCCCCTCCCCTGAAATTTTAGCTGGCATTTTTTATTTCACAATTTGACAATAGTAAAAGCTGACATGACTTTTTTATAATAAAGTTTTACTATTTGTAGGGCAAAATTTATTTTTGTAGACAATCAGGAGAGTGGTTCCATCAACCCAAATTTACCATTTTTCGAAATTTTACAAAAATGTCTATTATATAAATTTAAATCACTGAATAGCTTATATTATGTGATAATCAGCTAGATAAAATATAACAAACATGATTCCATATCAAAATTTTGAATTATTTGAAGAAAAACTGTTTTGTTTTAATTTTTAAATAAAAAAAAAACAATTTTATCTGCCTCAAAAATTTTTGAATTTTATACAAATTTTGCAACATTATCTAGTAGAAAACGTCCTGGACTATCATGAAAAATTTTATGCACTTGGCACAATGGGAAAATTATATTCAATATTCAGAAGGAGGAGCCAAATCACACACCCCCCCCCCCTTGTGAAGTGCAAAAATCCCAGTGTGTATAGGGTTAATAGTGAGATCATGGTTAATAATCTGGATGAGGTCTTTTTACACTACTAGGGAATTCAAACAAATTAGCATGGATAGCCGTAGAGGCATAGCATTTGTATTATCTAACCAAATCAAATTCCTTCATTTATTCAAACATATCCGAAATTCATTTATTGTTTTAATTTCTTATGTATTATAGATATATTTTTTAAGTTAAAGTGAACACTATATTTTAATTCATAACGTGTTAGTTCTGATTTTCTTGAATCTATATTATTTGAATACAAATGGTTAATTAACTAATAGCAAATTATTCATTATTATATTTTATTCTTTTCAGATAATGCTGCGAATATGTTGCTTTATATTCATCTTTCATCAAACAGCCTTTTCTTTTATAGATTTCCCAGGATTAATAGATATTACTAGCAAACATGTCAATTCAGGTGGGATAGTTGTCAGAGAAGGGGATGTTTTGACCCTAACTTGTTCTTTTCCAGAGAAATATAAAAATCGGAACGTTTCTTTCGCCAATAAAGATGGCGATTTGCTCCCAACTCGTAAACTTAATAAAACAGCGGTAATTTTTTCACAAAAAAGAATTGATATTTCCAATACAAGTGTATATATTTGTGCTCCGGTGGATAATTTTACAGACATTTTAGCAAGTACACATATTAGTGTAGGAAGTAAGTAATGCATTTGTAATTTAATTTTGTGTTTTATGACTAAATTTGTGTTTATTTCCATTATCAGGGATTCCTAAATGTCCTATAATAAAGGCAGAAGCAATCGACATGAGAAATTTGTCGATATGTTTTCAACCAAATATGAATATCATTAAGTACAGAACTGGCCTAACTCATAATTTTGCTGGATTTCACTGGTCAATAAAAATGGATGGAACGTAAGATTCTTTTGATGAACTATATATTATTATTATATTATATTTACTGTAATTTAAACAAAATTCCTGTATTCACAATTTAGATTTAAAAATATACTAATTAAAAGCTATTTTGTGTTTATTTCCAAACAGATTTTTTTCGAGAAAGATATATAATGATAAATATTTAGGGCTTCATATTTATAGTGGCACATTTTAAATGCGCATTTCTTTGTACACACTGTTATAATTGTTAAATAAATAGTAAAACGAACACGTAAATGATTTTAGAAGTTACTGAACCGTCCTACCATTATGGGATCTCCTGATAAAATAACTCAATTCGTGTCCAACATCTTCAAAACAAATTTAATTATTTTAATTCCCAATACAACAGAGAGTTCTAATACCGTTTTAATATTTTTTTAAACTCTGATAGATTCATTTATTAGTCTATTCTGTTAACAGCTGCTTCTTAAATAACTTAATAGTTTTATTAATTGTACTTTTTTTTGTCTAATTTTTCAGTGAAATATGTTCTAATACTTTTGGTAAATATATTATTGGAGACTGTTGTAAAGTAAATGGAGAAATAAACGGCAAACGAATTATAATGCCGCCTAAGTTTTATGTCAATATCCAAGTGGCAAATGTGCTTGGTAATTGCCATAATTCAACTTATTGGAGGCTATATGACATTGGTAAGAATAAATTATTCATAACATACAATTTAGTTTACCTATGTGACGAACAGTTCTAGGAATTAATGTTTCACATTTAGATCGTTCATCGCCTCCGCAAGTATTTATGACTCCCGTTAACAGTTCAACTATTTTTATTCGGTGGACTTCTGTCCTCAGTCACATCGAAACCAATATATTTGAAATCAATTGTACCACTCCTTCATCCAACCTCTTCAATAAGGTATGGATAAACTTTGACATAACTCAATTTCCTCTGAAAAATCTTTTCGATCTTTAAGTTTACAATAAAAACGAATATTATTGAAGCGAATTTCGCATTATTTTCATCACTGGCCTTGAGGAAAAGCTATCCTATTGTTTATTTTATGACAATTTCAGTTGTATAATGTGATTGGCACATTAAGAAACACCCTAGTTGGAATTCCCCCTGGTCTCAATGTGCACTGCACAGTTCGTTCTAAGATGAATGCTTTGGGATTGTGGAGTGATTTTGGTAAAAACAATAGCTGGACATTATCGATTGGTAAGTATATAAGAGACTTTTTTTCAATATTTTATAAGCTATTAATAATAAGTTTCTCACATCAATTTAGGAGATTAGGTCTTTCATTTTGGGTTTGTGTTTATTTCTTGTAATGTGAAGTAGTACGAAACTAGAATCGATTTGTTTATTGTGGTTGGTGCTAGTAAAAATACTCCTTGTGTATTTTAAATAGTATTTTGAATAATTTCCTAGGATTTTTAAAATTTATCCATTCATATGTTGATATACTGAACGTTCCATCAGCTCAGGTATATCAAACTATATTTTGCTTTTTTATCAATGAAAAAAGTAGAATTGAATAACAGTATTGGCGTGGCACTACACAAGTATATAATAAAGACATACAATTTTGTCAAAGATGTCCCTCAACTTACTTGAATATTATTAATATACATTCTCAGCAATAAAGGCACACAGAAGCAATGAATTGCTAGTTTCATTCAATTTGACAAATATTTGTTTAACATTTAACTTGTAACCTAGTATAGAGACAAAAACTCACAATGACGAATTGTGTTATACTGGTTGAAGACAATTATTAGCAAAATTTGGTAAAGACTTGGCAATGATTTAAAATCGATACTATAAATAAATTCTACCATTGTTACTTATTAAAGTGTATTTTAGGAGCAAGTCCAAGAAATATCATAAATTATAAATAGTTCATACCTCTGGCTACGTATATTATACGTTTATCTAATATGGTAGAGTGTGTCAAAGAGGCACATTATAAAATATACAATACACAAAATGTCTAATAAAAGTAAAACAATAACAGTCTCTGGAACACAAATTATTAACCGGTAATATAAACTACAATACAAACCAAATTAAATTTTAAAAGAAAAATACTCAATTATCATACGTTTCGACTTCTTCTGTGAAACACATTTTCTTTATTATTCAGCAAACTTTTATTATACATATTGTACCGATTTTTTTTATGTATACAAGCACTAAAGCTTTTAATTTACTTTCCACAAACTACTATTGTCAATATATTTATTTATATAGTCATGATATTATATTTTTGCTAATTGAAAGCAAACTCCAAATTTGATATTTTAAAAAATTATAAACTGAATTAATCGTATTTAAAAAAAATTACTATTGATTAGTTAATAATAATTTTTTTTTAAATATGCTAAAAGGTGCTAAAATATATTTGCAGAATCAATATTTGCAGAATATATTACTGGACAAAATATAATGAGTTCAGTGAATTATGATTTCAATCGTTCATCACCATCCAAAATACAAATCCTACGAATTATCGGTCAATTTAACTTATAATTAAGCAATAATTATTTATCCATTTTTAATAATATTTGTGTTTACTTTTTTGTACAATTTAGTAGCTAGTGCCCAAAATTAGTCATCCGAACCAACAAAGATTCGCAATTTGTGGACCGTAATCTATATTTTTCGCTTGTAGATTTGTTTAGTAGAATTTGTTAAAGTATATAATAGATTACTTGTTCATTGACTTTCAAAGTTTGTAGAATAGCCTAGTAAATTCGTAATATTCCCTATCTATATTACACATTGCTTTTTATTCACTACAGCTAATAAATAATGTATTTTTCTCTCTTATAATGGATGTAGTGAGTCATTGATTAAATAAATTAAAACAGTTCTTTACGTATCATTCATATCGAATAGAATTGTTGGCAAAATATTTGGCTTTCCACTTTCTATATGACACTATATTTAATAGTTATTCATTGCTTTATTGGTCTCTTTGAATATTGCATTTCAGCTCCGTCTTCTCCGCCTATTTTACAACCTGGTGTTATTATGAGAACCCATGAAAACAATTTCAAAGTTCTTTTTAAGGTATGTTTATTCTTAAATTAAACTCTGCAACATCTGTTTCTTTTCCATAACTGCTTTTTTATTATTCACGAAAACGATTTTCTATCAACCGTTTTTTGGGCTTATAATATATTCAAGGATTCTATTATTCTCTGAAAAGACTACATGGTACAGACGAAGTTATAAGTGCTTTTAATAAATAGAGTGTCATGACTCCCAGTTTGTAGTTAAGCGTTAGTTAATTATTCATTTACTGTTTATAGCTAATGCTTGATATTTGTAACTGAAATGTTTTTATAATCTCTAATTAATATGTTACACACAAAATAAATTTGTTTTAAAAGATCTGTGAATACGTCTTTTTTTGGTTTTGTGTACATTTCTTGAATCAATCTGAAGTGAACTAAAATCGTTATGATTATTTATGGTTAATCCTGGTAGAAATACTTCATTTTCTGTTATTTTAATAGTATATTAAATACTTTTCTTCGATTTTTGAATTTTTTTAAAATCTTCATACATGAGTTAGTATTGAATGTTTCAACAGGTAGGTATTTATCTATGACCATATTTTACCCAAATATATTAGTGAATTTAACAGTTTGACAGTTTTAATCTGTTAATTAATTTTCTATATTATTAGTTACTTAGTACTTGACTCCCCTCATTCTTAACAGCCGCCAGCTTTACGTTCTCAAAATGGCATTATTGTCAAGTACAAGGCTACATGTCAATTTAATAATTTTTCCAATACCACAAGTCTCAGTGGTGACCTACGTCAGCATTACTGCAAATTACCGACGAATGATTCGTCGTCAAATAATATTTCGATGACAATTGAGGCCTGCACCAGCGTCGCCTGTGGTCCTTCTGCCAGCATTGATATCCCTCATAGCTTCCAAGGTGATTCATTGTATACTCTTATATCACGTGAATTACAGTCCAGTGTATAAGGACTGTTTCATGCAGTATACATTTTTATTGTATTTTCGCTTAAATACTTATTCTAATTAGACTCACATGCAATCACGTGTTAATTATTGATTAAAGAAGTTGAAATGTTTCAGTTCTATCAAGCCCAAAACTGCGTATTGTCACTATTGGCAACGGACAATACAACGTCACTTGGCTCTATCCAGGATCTCCGGATGTTTATCCAAGTCCGGTGAATGCATTTCTAATTTCTACAGATGAGAATGGTGTCACTAAGGTAACGAACGACTAGTTGTTATTGTTAATCTTCCACTTGTATACCTTACCTAGAAGCATAGATAGTTTGAAATTTCCATATTCTGTTGGTTGTATCATATCCCTTAGTTTTTGAGTTGAAATAATATTTGTTTGTTTATTAATGATTTTCAAGATGTTTGTATTTAATTAGAAATCATACTAGTATCTGTAAAACTCATCATTTGGAATAAAAAAATATCCATTTTTGATTTTTGTTTTTTATAACAGAAGATTTTAAACTGGGAAAGTTCAAGTCTTTCGGTTGCTGGCGTTTGGACAACAGTAACCATTAACAAATTTGACACTAAAAAATTTGCTATCGTAGTTCAGAACCAAAGTGAACCCCGTCAGCGGAATATTATAACGGAGTGGACTCGATGTGCTTATCAACGCAGTGGCGGTGAGTTAAGCAGATTTTATGGTATGGTTCTTCATATTAAAAACTTTATCTAGACTGACCTTCACTGTATATGACCCAGTTTTATGTTTTATTATTCTATGGACTAGCTGTTATTGTTATCAATAGTAGCTGTTAATTCGAAATTGTTGAGCCACTTGATTGTACCAAAATCACATAATATTTACATATTTGCTATAAATTTTAATTATTTGCGTTATACTATCAATTTTAGTATTACTATTATGACGAGGTATGATTTTATTATCAACTATTGTTTCCTTCGTTACAATGTTTACTAATGATCCATACAATATCGAGACTGACTTGTTTATTTTTTGAATTGTTGCTTATTAGCATGACTCATTCATAAATTATCTTTATTTATTGATACATTTATTTTGCGATATTTAATTAATAAGTGATGCTATTTAATTAATTTTCCAACTATATATATAATACGAAAAGCAAACTTATTCAATATAATGAACTAGTTTTAACGGTTTCAAATAATTTGAATCTAAGATCTGCAACACTTTTCGTCTTGAATTTATTATAATATTGCAGAAAATCGGTCTTCTTTCTTTCAAAAACTAGACAAATTTTGATTACATCGAAATAATTATTTAACTCATCGTAATTGTATAAACTTTTCTGCTTTAGAAATCAATTTTGACGATAAGATCAATATAAAACCACTTGATTGCTGGTTTGCATCCTGCTCCCTTATTTTGATTATCAACCAATCAAAATGCGTTAAGAACAATAGTGTTTTGGTCAAAACAGCACAGCTTTGTGTAGCTGACAGTAGCCGATGTAGCAAAGTTGGTAAGTGATTATTAATTTTAAATGTTAACCTTTTTTTTGTAATGATGAGGGGCCCTTTAATCTTAAATTTCTATCATAAAAGGTATGTATAGGGGCCCTTTATTCTTTAACTGAGGGGGCCTCTATAAGTTCCTTCTTTTTTCACAAGTCTAATCACATCACTGTATGATATATATATATATATATATATACAAAACATTTCAACATCATCGGTAGAAGAGGAAGATCGAACGAATAATTCAACTTTTATTGCATCTGATTCAGCAAAAACTTCAGAGCAGACTTCGATGGATTATATGTCTAAAGGAAAAGTTACATAGTTTTTTCACTCAAATCATGCAACAGTGACCGTCACCATAAATAAAAAATATTGGCCCTGCTTCCGTTCTATCTATACCACCATATTATCCTTCTATCATTCTTTCTGCAGCTACTATTTATATGAGTCACATAAAAAACACCTCAAGTTGTAATTGTAAGTACACGTTGTGGTGTTTTTTAGCTAACAGACATCAAGAAATAAACTGGTTAAAAATATTGGATATTTGCTCCGTATTCTAGGAATTTTTTTCGATGGCCACTCTTTCAGACTTGTATAAAGCTTGCTTCAATGCTGGTAGATGATGTTTCTACCATTGTCTTCCGATAGCTGGCTGCCAGTTCGCAATTCATTACAATCAGCGGAGAAACTTTATTTCGCACTTGTAGACATTCTTTTACTGGCCAAAATCGAGATAATGTTGATGTACATGCTTATCATACGTTTTGGTGAAATGATTTTTTTGACCGCGTCGATGGAAAGAGGAACATAACAATAATGCCTGCCCATTTGAAGACTGCGCCAATTTCTATTTCCACAAACAATGCTAGGGCTTTGTTTCTACTGGTTGGTTTCCTTGTTTCTACTCTGTGTATGGGTCAACATATTCTGGAGGTCTTGGTCTACCACAATGTCAATACGAGATTAGGTTATATTTATGCTGCAAATTTTAACTATCCAATAGTATTTGTCATTGATTTTCTTTATAACTATATAATATTATCATTGAATCAAACACGAATTTAGTAATAACTAAGCACAGGTTCTATAGAAAAAATTACAAATTGATTACAAAAGTTTCTAAAAATGTGTGATGACATTAGCTAAATTATATTTTCTACTTTTCTTTATGCAGTTAATCTCATGACAAATATTTCTGGACCACGTGAGTTGTCAGTTAATAATTTATATCGCGTACAACAGTACACCATGGAGCTTACTATTCATACGCTGTCTGATGAAATACGCAAAAAAACTTATGAAATACCTCCTGCCGGTGAATTTGATTTTTTTCATTAATACCATTTGTTCTCTTCGTTCACTATATTGGTTTTTTCTATTTTAACTTCAGCGATTGGCCCATATATCGTTATTTTTATAGTACTTCCGATAATTGTTATCGTCGTAATTGTTGTTGTTCTTGTCTACAAGAAGTAAGTGAACTACTAACTGTTTTAATTTTTCTCTGTATCTTGATACATAATACAGCATAGAGAATCCACTACGTCTCGTGTTGCATGAATTTTCGTAGCTCCAAATTGTTTCAATGTGATATTGTGGTTTTCTGATTAGGATTGATAAAGAAAGTTTTCTATTATTAAAAAGATAATTATTTTTCGATATTTTCGGATTAAATAGAAAATTAATTTATGCTGTATTTATTCAAATACGCATGATTAAATATAAATTTCGTTTTAAACACTAATGGAATTTTAACTATTTATAATGACGTTTTCGCGTATTGCTTCACCAAATATTCAATTGTGTAAATACATCTTTCGTAAAACAATGGTGTTTGGTAGATTCTGTCGTTTACTGTTGCAGTTGGTTGGATATGTTATGCGTCGGATATTTTCTTTTTCTAGAATTTTTTCCAGGTGGGCAAAATTTGCCTGAGGTTCGGATGATTCTGTTTATGATTTCGTGCTTCTCCGGTTCTCCTCTCGTGATGATCACGGCGGCGCCCCAAACTTCTCTTACTTATTTGGCCGATCCGTCAGTATATTTGACGAAGGCGAACTTAGTGTTATCTCTGAGTCTATCCAGTGATAATTTAAGGTTTTCTTCAGTTCTGTTTGCTCTTCCCTCCCCGGGCGTTGATCTTGAGGTCACACCTCTTGAGCCATCGTTGTATAGTTTTGGTGATTTCGCTCTCTTGACTCCCCACTATGGCTCTTGCTGCTTCTTTCTGTGTTGATTCCAGCTTCTTCCACGTGGACGAGTCGTATTCTATTTCTGTCCTGATGATTGCACACCACCTTATTATTCTTCTTCTGCTTCTGGGCCACTAGGTGGCCTCACGCTGTCCGCGTCCAATCGCCTTCACGAATTTTGGGATCTATTGGGGAACTTATAAATGTTTTCATCTTCGTCTATTTGCAGGATTTTACTTCCCCAGCGTGTACACTTAAGGAGAAGGTGTTCGACATCCTCTTCCGCCTCCTCGTCGCACTCTTCACAATAAGGGGTTTGGCGTCTTGCCGATGGAGTGGAGGTATTTTCTTAGGATTGGGCATTTCTCGGTCTTCAGCTGGTGGATAAGTACCCCCTTTTTTCTCGAACGATCTCCCGTTCCTGCTGCGTGCTTAACACTCCTCTTGTACCAGTCTTTCTTGCCCTTGCCCTTCTTGAGTCACCGCCTCTACCTCGATGGGTATATCTTGCTGGTCCATACCTGAGTCTACCTTGGCTGCTTCGTCGGCCTCTTCGTTGCCCTGTATGTCGCAATGGGATGTGATCCAGTGCATTTCTGTTGACACTCCTGCTTTGTGAAGATCATTGGGCGCTTTTCAGGATACTCCGGGTCTTGCTGTTGACATTTAGGAGTTTCTCGAGCGCCGACTTGCTATCCGTTAGGAATCTAATAGAGCTTCCTCGTTTTGGTTCTGGCGTGTGGCTGGCCTTCTTGATTCCATGTTTGAGGGCTTTGAGTTCGGTTGTGCAGCTCGAGCACCATTTCCCGGTTGGGATGGCTAGGGTGTCCTTGTCGCCTTGTACGCAATCCATGAGAAGGTTTGGAGTTGCTCGTACGCTAGATTTTCAATTTTGGCTGTAATAGTCGATCGGTTCCTCGCGACTTTTGCGTCTGTGGAGAATACAGTTTCACTGAATTTACTTGCTGCAATTTAGACTTTTTTCTGAGCCCTCGCTTGCTTCTGTCTGTGGCCCACACTGCCAAGTCGTCGTAAAATCCACTCGCGCTCCCTTCCATCTTGTCGATTTCTTCTAGGAGGTCGTTAATGTAGACCAGTAAAGGACAGGGGATAGCACAGACCCCTGTGGTAGTTCTTGTCTGAAGAGTTTACTGTTGCAGTAATCGGTCATCTTGTATCTTTTTTCCTACAATATGATCCGTACCAGATGTCGCCGGGTTAAGGAAAGGTATGATCCTACTGCTTTTTACTTTCTACTGTTCCTACTGCTCCATTAAAAAAATGTTCGGTTTCAACATGTATAATAAACAACTGTTATTATTATTAAATATAAAATATTTTTATATTAATACAATTAGTTGATATCATTGTTATATTATTTAAAATTATAAATTGTTTTAGAATTTAGAAGATATTGAAGACCCAAAAATAACTATATTATTAGTTGTCATATATTCAATTATTAACTAGCTATTTTTTATTGTTACCTTTAATAATTAGTTTATTATATTTATTACAAATCTAACCAAAGAATTATAGACTACTTTCATTTAAATGATATTGAACTGCGATCACTGAGTTGACTGGTATCATTGGAACAAATTAGGCAGATGGTCCAAACAATCTTCCACAGCTTTCAGTAAATTGGCCAATCACAACAGTTGCACCTCTGAGACCACCTCCTAAAACTTCCTAAACAGAGTTGGAAGGTGGCAAACGTTCTACAGTGAATTGCATCAGAGATGGTTGTGGTGATGGAACATTGGAAGCAGAATAGTTTATAATACAAATATTTTAAATTGTGTACTTTGAACATTCTTCACTTATTTTTATCCCATTGTATATTAATTTGCAAATTTTCACGCAAAGTATTTGAAGCAGAAGAATCGCGAAGGTTCAGACCTTGAAAGAGTCATATGCCACATCACAAGGAAATCATTTCTTCGATATGTGCTCATTAATTCTTCATGTTCGTGACAGATTAAATTATCGCTTCATCCAGACAAGTGTACATGTTACCCTACTATATAGACATACGCAAATTTGTTTGATCATGTATATTGCATCCAAGGAAATAATAAATTAAAATCCTCTTAAATTCTGTTTGAACATATAATATATTATAATATTCTATGCAACTTGATACATTTAATTATAACTAATTATGACTTGTTTGTTTAATGATATATATAAATTTTGATGAAAAATGTAGTTTTGTTATAGTTATTATATAATTTCTTTCAGTCTTTAATTACTTAAATTAGATATAAATTTCCAACAAAAAGTATTCTACTACTACGGATATTTTGGTGAAGCAATAATACCTAGAACTAAATTTATTTAAATATAAATATATTTTACATTAATTATTTTTAAAAAAATGACTAGATGGTTTTATTCACTTTGGTCAATGACATAGAAATAAACATCACTTAATTTATCGTGTGTTAAAATTAAATCATGTATACATGTAAAATTGTACATTGACTTCTTTATATGTGTCCTTACTCTGCATTACAGTTTAATTATTATGTAAAATTATAGTATCGATTCTTAATTGTCAAATTAAAAATGTTGTTATTATTCGTACTTGCAACGACGAATTGTCATGAATCAGACTTCCTATTAAATTTTTCCCTGAATTTAATTTTTGAATTTATTTGTTTCAAATTAGAAAAATTATGGATGTCTTGTTTTTAATACATCATTTTATGAGCTATGAAAATATACTACTATTAATAATTTATTAATTGTTATGTTTCGTATATTTAAATTTATTGAACTGTTATAATGTCTAAACAGGTATTTTTACATAACTAGCTTTTGACTATTTAATATAATAAATAGTTAAAAATTTATTTTATAAATTTTACTATACTTTAAAACACTCCTTAGGATAAGTATATATTTTTTAGCAAAGGCATAAAGTCATTTCTAATTATATTTTCTACTTTTTTTCTGTTTTCTTCAGTAAATCGACATGTTTAGCAAATTATCTCAATTTGAAGAAATTTGTAACAGGAATACAGAATAACAACAGGAAAAATAATAATATTACAGAAATTGTGCGTATAACGATAGTTTTGTTAATTATTTATATAATATTTATATGGTTTTTTGTTTTTATACAAAATAAACGTTATACTGGTTTTAGAATAGACTTGTCTAAGTTTACCAGAAAAACATTTATTAATTCTATAATACGTTTAACCGTCTAGGATACCAATGTGTAATTATTTTAATGTAATTCATATTATGGTTGGATTTTTTTGTACAAAATGTTAACAACGATTTAATTTTGGTATTTCTTGATTTTTTAAATATTTTATTTTATAGTAACTGAATTCTTTGATTCTTTTTTGCAGCTTCCATCAGCTTCCAAATATTCAACGATAGAAGATAATGTAAGCTATATTTAATAATAATAAATGTATATTTGGAAAATTGACATTGTATTAAAACCTCAAAGTGATTGGTTGCTTAGTCACTATGTAAAAAAATTGTATTTTACTGTTTTACATATTATTGAGATAATAAATTATTTTCTAATTTTAAAAAAAATCATAAAAATATATATAAATTTTTGAAAAATGTATTTTATTTTGTAAAAATTTAATAAATTTTTCTTACTATTTATAACTACATATAATATATTTATTGTATTAAAAAATATAACCTTATTTTATACTATTTAAAAAGTCTTGTGAGCTCTTGATATTTTTACATATTATTTACTTTACAAAAAAATCATATAAGGTCTGGAATTTTTTTATAATGTCTGAAAAACCTGGAAATGCCATGTACTTTTTTTGGAGGAAAATTCATTGGAACCATGTAATATAATGACTGGAATTGAGTATTTTTTGACAGTCCAATCTTGTTGAATTGAATGTAATTCTTAGGCCGAAGTGCTACTATCCCATTGGCGAAAAATCAATAGTGCTTAGTATAATCAATAACATATTTTATGTTAATTTGTAGGTAGGTACATATTATTAATAAGTATTGTTCATAAGTGTTACCCGATAAAACTGATATGTGTGTAGGTAACATTCCCTTATGCCTACTTAGGTACTTGGTGTCTATTATTGCTTGCTAGTTATTAAATTTCGAAACATATATTTTCAAAATTTCTAGAAAACTTTAGGTGAATGGATTTGAAACAACTAATAACAAATTTTTAATCGGTCACACTAAATTATTCTAGAAACAACAGAAAATGAAGTTAATTAAACAAATAGCGGTTACATTGTGTAATCCTTAAATGTCTCAAAACATTGTTCAAGACATCAAAATTCAAATAATGAATTTTTGTATTATCTTTGTATATCTACGATTTTAGTGCGATCAGAATTTGTTGCATCATAGCAATGGAAGATCGAAAACTGCAACACAGTTGGATACTTCCATAAAATGCAATGTCCCATTGGGTGAGTCGTACACATTTGTCTGCATGAAATTATAATTCAAACAATATACCATGATGAAATTTTCCAAAAACTAATTTTGATTTTCCAGAAAATAATCACAAAAAATTAGACTTTCTGTCTACTTTTCTAGCGTAGTTAGTTATTATTACTAAACATGATCTGCATAATTTACCTTTAGTTTGCTCGAATGCAGAGGATCCAAGTTCTCCTATTTCCGACAAGAATTTCGTTAAAACTGGGAGATCCGGCTACCAAGATCGACCCTCAGGCCCAAGAGGTAACTTATGTTAAACTTATTTGCTTATATTTACGCTAGTAAGAATGTCGTTGGTCTTGATACCTTCATATTTCTTAACAACCAAATTCTAATGATATTTTTTTTCCGCCAAATTGTGTTTATACCCAAAATGGTATTCAATAAATTGAGAGTTTTCTTGTCTGTAGGTCTCCAATATTTAATTAATATTTAAACAATTTATGCTTTTCAGTTTCTCAAGATATTGATCATGACATACCCGGTCAAAAAGGTATGATACGTACTTCCTATCCTTTTGTCCTCTTCATCGTAAACTTTATTGATATGTCCACATTCGACTTATTGTTGAACATTTCACAATATTCTTAATATGTTAAATACTTTGTGTTAATCACTGGGCTGTTCATTAGCAACACAATAGCACAGCTATTCGCAAACATGTTGTATTGATAATATATTTTGTCGTAAATTAATGCTTTGTGCAGAGAGTAATACTTATGAGCTGGTTTAAAATAAAACTATTTCTTTATAGATTACACTCTATTATTTTTTTGTATTGTATTTAATATTGAAGCCGTAGTGACTTCGCCATATTAGATATTTTTAATATTTTATTTTTTTGAAGTTCAATTTTTGATTGTTGAAATATTATTTATCAACTTATTTTAATATTTAAAGATAATAATTTTAACATAAGATGTACAATTTTCATTCATGATTTTAGATATTTTTTAACTAATTAAAAAATTTCCATTTTATTTAATTCTTTATTATGGGCATTCCTAACTTTTTGATATTTTTTATAAACCAAATGTTTTCAAAATTTCTTCCATTGACGTAATTAGTATATTATTCTGTTAATCAATTTCATTTGTTCAGTAACTCTGTTAGTATCTCATTATAACTGTCTTTAATTAAGGTTTAGAGATATTAATCTAACCTTAATCGATGATATTTCATTTCAGATGATTTGCGTTATGACAGAGTGGTAGAAACAGGGGTTCCGAATGGATATGTTCCAAGAATCAACAAAGGTGAATTATTAATTATGATTCAATAATGTTCCGACATTAATAACGACACATTTATATTATAGTTGGAGACTTAAATCACTAATTTGTTTGATAGTGGGATCTAGAGTGTGATCCGTTTATGTAAAAAGGACGTCACAGCACTGTTTAGATTACGACTGCTGTTAAATATAATTATGTTATAGTATTACCTATAGTAATAGTATCTGAAAGTTTGCTTTTTTATTTACTCCTATAGCATTTAGTAAAGTTATACTTTAGAGTAACCTTGGAATTTTGTCTCTATCATTGTCTTTATTTTTTATTTCAGGTGTATTAAATGATTCAATTCTAGAACTTAATAATATCGTTCCTTCTTGAATGGAAGACATCCACAACCACGCGTCATACGTACACAATATTAAAACAGTAAAGTTTTCACTATTAGTTTAGAAATCATTAAAATTTTCAAAAAGCCAAATATTCCTATGAAAATTTTAATTATCCTTTTGCAAGACTATTGTTCCATCGATCTGTCTGTTTAATCTTTTTATATTATATCCTATCATTTATGATATACCATCAAGTTTTACAAATAAAATGTAAATAATAATATCGATGAATAATCTTGAATCTATTTTAAATGTAATATTGTATAATTCTCTCAAATTTATCTCTGTTACTAAATATTACAATATGTATAGAATTAACAGTGCTGTACAAATTTAAACAGTGTTGTACGCTTATTAAAGTTAAGGTGTTATTTTTTATATATCTGTAACTTATGTTATTAACCAAAGTGCATTAAACATTCCTTGATTCTCCTTGAACATAATATCTTCAGTGGCTGTGACCCTAATTGTTGTACGTTTAAAATTTTATTCTAATTTGTTTATATATTTACTTGCAAAATATTTTATTGATATTTTTTTCATAGTACATTTTTCAATAATTATTTTGAAATTGGTCATTAATGAAATGCTTAATCATATTGTGAGAGGATATTTTGTATTTCCATTTAACTTTTACTGTGATCAACTATCCAATATTTTCCCCATAGGATTTATTTAATTAATTTTTCCATTTGCTATCTATAATATGTTGTTTTAAATTAAGATTAAATTTCAGAAAAATAGTTTTAATTATATCATTTAATTATTTGGCAGTGCCTATTTCTTCACCAGATACAATTTTTAAAGTTCAAAATTTGTGAAAATCATTTTAAAAAGCTTACAACTGTGTTACAGTTATCACTGAAAATAATTTTTTAACATTGGCTTATTATGTGAAAGGGTATGTATATATTTACGAAAATTAAATAATAAAAAAATCTAACATAATTTATGATTGAAAAGTTTTAATTATTAAATTGTAGCAAAATGAATAGTTTTACTTATTAGTAATTATTTTTAACGTTTTCCACTGTCTTGTTCAAAGATCTTTTAACTCTACTTTCATCTATCAATCTTTGTGTATAAGAACCTCCACATTTAACTGATAATTAATAGATATATTGTATATTTATAAATTTTTCGGAAATATTCTTTTCAATAAATAAATTTGTTTAAAAAATAACTTTTTTATTTTTGATATGGGTACATAAATTGTGCTAAATATATGAATGTTGTTAAAAGAAATAATGTATGTATATTAATTTGTTCGATTTTCATAAACAGATTAAATAACATATGTGCATATATACAATATTCAAATCACGATTTCTTTAACTAAATATTTGTGTGATCTATTTTATTTTAGTGTATTCTTCATTATGTGGGTATATATAATACTATTTTAATAATGTTATCAGAATATTGAACTATATATTTAAATACTATAATTATTAGATATGGTTTCGTTAAATTAATTAATATATATATATATAGCATTCAAACCTGTATATCATAAAATACGAAATATCTTAATTCATAAAAGAATTTGTTAATTAAATATATTCTAGTATAGGAATGACTAGAATTATAACAAAAAGTATGGATAACATGTTTTATATTTGAGTCTTTCTTTATGTAGTCTTTGTATTTAATTTATATGTATTATTTTTATACTTATTATTTATAACGGAAGTGAATGTATAATATACATTAAAAAAATATTTGAATTGCTCGCATTTAAAAATCAGATCTCCACATAATTTTTTCAAAATTGGAAATATATTAATGATAAATGTTTTCATTTTTATTATTTAATTTCTTGACATTCCTAAATAGATATATTTGTAACAAAACATGACTGTATATTTTGGCACTTTGCGAAAGATCTGAAAATCTGACTTATATATATATTATGTATACAAAAATTAAATTATAATTTATTAATTTAAGCTTCAATGTTTTTCTTATATGTATAATTCTTTATATTATAGTTATAGTCGAGAGATAACAGAAAAATTGTGCAAATGATGATAAAAGCATCAAATTTGGTAAACTTGTTCTCCAAATGATACTAATCGAATCTGCCCGATCAGTCAATCAAAAATTTTCTAATAAAATTGCAAATAATTCGAAAACGACAAATATATTCCTTACCAATTTGCATTTATGAAATGTACATTTTGTCATTTTACATATTATGTATAAGTTATAATTAATTTTACAGATCCAAAAAACTGTCCAAATGACACAAAAATTGGACAAACACATACAAACTCATGTACACTACAAAAGATGACTTACAGTCCTTGAAATGCCTGTGGACATCCGTTTCTTCTTTGTGTTTCAAAAAGCAGTTGTAGTGTAAAATCTGTGCTATAGAAAGGTCAGATTGGAAGGCCATGTTGGAGTTAGAACTTGATGTATGCACCATGTTAAATTATGCATACAAATTGCAGCAGTGACGGTTGTACAGGGTGTCTGTGTCGTTTAACGTGCTGTTGAAGTCATGCAACGTGTAAGTAAGTAATATAACAAAACGTATATTTAGAATTAAAGCGACCAGGGTCGGACATTGATCAAAGGACAAATCGGCACTTCCCACCTCCACCAAAATCAACACTATACGCAGTAACATCAAACACAGTACAACTCGATGCTCCGATACTTCCGACAAAGACCAACACACCTTCTACTTCTCCCGTATACTCGAAAAGATGGGATACTCTAGAGACTACCACAAATCTGTTGAACGACAGATCAAACGACTAATCAAACCAACCACCACAACAGATTTAACACCCGGACTTTTTGAACAACATTCACATATAACCCTACCTCGGAGAAAACATCAATAAGAAAATTGATCGTGAGCTATAGCAATCCCAGTCAGAATAACACCCAAAGCCCGCACCCTACGGAAATTTCTCAGACAAAATAATTTTACTCAATGCACACTATCTGACTGCCCCATCAACGACATTACCATGAATGCCCAAATCGACGCACTGGTTAGAAGAAGCTGCACGGGGATAACTTGACTCTGAAGTACAATTTGTTATAAGAAAACGATTCCCAATTGATTTGGGCACATTTCTTCTTACGATGCAACTGTCTATACTCATAACTATTGTTGCGAAACATTTATCCACATCATCAATGGTCTGTTTTCAAGATATTAGAAAGTTGCTTATTACAGTTTCCCTTCATGAAATAGTCCCAATTTCGGAGGTCATCAGAATTTTTCATCTTATTTGTGTGAAGCCATCAATAACAGTCAGCAGTGAGAGATCGTTCTCTGCAGAAAGGACGTTGAAAAAAAAGTTGCTGCGATCTCAAATGCCACAATCTCCCATTAATTGTCTGTCAATACTGTGATCCCGGCTACATGGATCGAACTGGCAAACTGCAGCTTGTGGACGTTGCTAAAGATTTTGGTTTTAAACCTGGTCGTCGCTTAACCGTGTTTAGTGACTTTACAAATTTATACTACTCCTAGAGAGAAATGCAGGAAGTCCGTAACTCAAAAGCTGGAGTTTGAGAAAATGGACTTCTATTTATTCAGTTGGAATTATTCTTTGAGGAAACACTTCACCTCCACAGTAGACTACTTCCAAGATTCGTACAGTCTCATTTCATTTATACTTTTTGTTAAATTTGTACTCGTTTCATTTGTAATTTTGTTTAAAGATTTTTTTGAAATAATAATACCCAGATATGTACAATATTTTTTGGATTTAAAATGCTAATTGTATTATTATATTTTAAAAAGAATTGTTTGGTGCAGCAAACAAAAATAAAATACAAAATATTGCGAAAAGTCTATGAATTAACTCCGTTTTCACTTGGTATGCTTATACAAAAGTACTTTACGTTATAACTAATGAGCCCCTATAGGAATGTGACCCCCCTCTCTCCTCCCCACCAATACCAAAATTGTGCCCATGTTCCGGAATATTAAGAAGTAATTGTTTTATGATATATTGCGAGTTACAAGAAATTATTTGTGATTCTTTCCTATTATTTTACGCATATAATAATAAAAATAATATTTTGATTATCTAATATGATATTATAGTGTAAAAGAGGCACAAAATAAAATATACAATTAAAAACAATAGTGTGCGAAATTGTAAAATAATTGTTAAACAAACTTTTTTATTTATTAAAAGATTTCTTATACTTTACTGCATTTTACCTGAATATTTTTAAAAGTTTGTTATTCGTATAAATTAAATTTAACTAAAATAAAATTTATTAATTTCGCTTCTAAATCTATATTTAAAATTGATTAATATCCATTTTAACTAATAACAATGGATATTGTATAGCTATATATATTTATATATATATCGATTTTTATCATGTTAATAATTAAAATAATTTTAAAATTTATATTGCAGCCGACTTTTTTCGGCCGCAATGTAAATTTGTTTGCCTAGTTTTTAAGCTATTGAAGATCGATAAAAGCTAAATTATTTTATATTTATTGTGATATATTAACAAAATATAAAAAAACATTAACATGAATTAAAATGCTGAAAATTTTTGTTTTAGATCAGTTAAGTCAATCAAATTACAAATCAATTTCCAACCGGCCCCATGACGTTACAAATTTCAGCCTTTTATTTGGTATTTCTCTTATACCATGTAAATTTTCACTTCCGGAAGAATGGTTTGCAATGTGCATTTGTTCAATCGTTTCTTCTACCAAATTGTCATTAGTAATTTAATGCGGTTCGTCTGTGATAAATTTATACTTGAACTTGAAGTACTACAACTTGAGCCCGATAAAATATTGCTTGCTTTAAGCCTTTTAAGCATCTGAAATTTAACATAGGGTCGGTAAAATTTTCAGCGAATAGAAATGCAGAAATTTTCACGTTTTTGAAAATCTGTAATTTAACATACCGTTGGTATCTTTTCTTATGTATCTCTGAACACTCGTACTGTTTTTGTGCCCCGTTACTGAGCGGATATCTTTGGCAGACAACCCAGCATCACGCATTAAATTGTTACCTGTAATGTAACGTAACGTATACTGAGACCAACTTTGGCACTCATTTCGCTCAGGAAATTCCCCAAATTGTCTTTGCCTAAAACGATTTGACTTGTAAACATCTTTCTTAAAGCCTGGAAATAAGCGTTTTCTTTCGTTCCTGGTAGTAGTAGGAGATAGTGACATCTACCTCAAAAAATGATCCTTTGTTCGAACAAAGCGCGCACCCTTACTAGTTAAATTTTCCGCACCCTTGATAGTTAAATTTTTCCGCACCTTTACGTGTAAAATTTTGGAACAAAGCAACCCCCCGTTTCCAACCTTGCCTAGTTAAATTTCTGCGCACCCTTACTAGTTAAATTTTCTGCACCTTATTATTTTTTTAATTTTTAAAATTTTTAAATCTAAAAATAATAAAATAACAAAATAAACAAAAAATCAATTATTTTTCTTACTTATAATTTCGAAATTAATTTCATTTACAACTATTTTTCGATATTTCTTGAAGGTATATATTGCACAAATTTTTCAATATTTTTAACTAGTTGACTAATGAAACACAGTATGGCAATGCAAAGTTCAAATATAATCTTACCATGCGTACATATACTTTAATTAAGTTTAATTTATGATGTCGCCTTGCAAGAGATGAGCCTGTGGATGTGGTTTAAATACTCTATTAATGGCGGGTGCAAGAGCGTAAACCATTGAGACGAATGTCTGTAGAGTTCCATGTCAGTTATTGATCAGTAAACTCATTGAGCCTTGTCAGATTACTCCTGTTCACATTAGGTGGCAGGTTGTTTGTATAAAATGGCTATGATGGATTGCATGACCGAGAATTGCTACTGTTTAAATTTTTAATAACAATACATTAAATTTTGTGCAGTATATATTTTTAATATTATCATTTTCGTTTATTTATTTACAAGTCGTATAAAAATTCGCACGAGAGCGACGCCCAAATTGGCAATAATTTAAAGTATTTATAATATTTTGTCAATTGTAATATTTTGTAAATTCTTTTTCTTATTTTATGCAGTCATTTTTTAAAAAAAATATAATATCACTTATGAGCTAATGCTGGACCAAAAATGTCTGGAAAGACAACATTTGTAGAAAATTTACTAAAACATTGCAATGTAATGTTTAATAAGGAATTAGGAAAAGTGCACTGGTTCACCGGGACAATGTACAAGCCTCCAAAAGTCCTTGCGGATGTAATAACTGTACATGATGGTCCTCCAACATAGGAAGAGCTGAATCTAGGTGCTTGATCCGGGCGGCATTCCACTGCGGCATGTGAGAAGAAGGTGTTCTGCTGTTTCTTCTTCTTCGCACTCTTGGCATTGGGTGACTCCATCTCCTCTAATTTTTCCCATTGAATAGGCAGTTAATGTTGATTTTCCTGTTCTAAGTTGAGTTAAAGTTGTGTTGCTCTTCCTTCTTAGTCTATTTCGATCGTCTCTATTTATCTCTTTCCCACCGCTTACTCTCCAGTGCCAATCTGCTGATCTACCTGTTATCGGTCTTGATGTTTTTACTTTCTGCCATGGTTTGCATGCTTCCCGTGAGATGGTAGCTTTCGCTGTCTTGTAATCTATGCCGATGTAACTTTTGTCTAGCTGTGTGCCCTCTTTCGCTTTCATTCTGGCTGATTGTTATTTCAAAGCAGGGCAATTGATGCACCATTCTTGTAAAGAGGAAACTGATGGGCGGTGAAGATTTCGTCTCTTCTATTAAATCATCAATCACCACAACATCCAGAGGTCTTAACAGATTCAGCTCTTCCTGTGTTGGAGGACCATCATATACAGTTATTACATCCGCAAGGACTTTTGGAGGCTTTACATTGTCCTGGTGAACCAGTGTACTTTTCCTAATTCATTACATTGCGATGTTTTAGTAAATTTTCTACAAATGTTGTCTTTCCAGACATTGTTGGTCCAGCATTAGCTCATAAGTGATATGATATATTATTTTTAAAATGACTGCATAAAATAAGAAAAAGAATTTACAAAATATTACAAATATTGACAAAATATTATAAATACTTTAAATTATTGCCAATGTGGGCGTCGCTCTCGTGCGAATTTTTATATGACTTGTAAATAAATAAACGAAAATGATAATATTAAAAATACATACTGCACAAAAGTATTGTTATTAAAAATTTAAACAGTAGCAATTCTCGGTCATGCAATCCGTCATAGCCATTTTATACAAACATCCTGCCACCTAATATGAACAGGAGTAATCTGACAAGGCTCAATGAGTATACTGATCAATAGCTGACATGGAACTTTACAGACATTCGTCTCAATGGTTTACGCTCTTGCGCCCGCTATTAATAGAGTATTTAAACCACATCCACAGGCTCATCTCTTGCAAGGCGACATCATAAATTAAACTTAATTAAAGTATATGTACGCATGGTAAGATTATATTTGAACTTTGCATTGCCATACTGTGTCTCATTAGTAAACTAGTTAAAAATATTGAAAAATTTGTGCAATATATACCTTCAAGAAATATCGAAAAATAGTTGTAAATGGAATAAATATCGAAATTATAAGTAAGAAAAAGAATTAATTTTTTGTTTATTTTATGTTATTTTGTTATTTTTAGATTTTAAAATTTTAAAAATTAAAAATTAAAAAAAAATGTTTTTATTAATTTTAAATTTAAAAATTTAAAAAAAAAATTTTAAGATTTGAAAAGTTTTTTAATTTTTTTGATTTAAAAATTATAAGTAAGAAAAAGAATTAATTTTTTGTTTATTTAATTTTATGTTATTTTATTGTTTTTAGATTTTAAAATTTTAAAAATTAAAAATTTTAATTTTAAGATTTTAAAATTTTTTAATTTTTTTTAATTTTTTTAATTTTTAATTTTTTTAATTTAAAAATTTTATTTTTAAAATATTAATAATTAAATAGTGCACTTACTCTGAATAGATTATACACACAAAGATACACAAGAAAATAGCGATAATAACTGCGAGAGCGCGAAGGAGTGCGACAAGGACACGACCGTTTAAGAGCTTGTAAGAAACGTTAATGAAAACAGCGACTTTGACACCTCCTTATATAGTCATACCTGATTCTCAAAATTTAACTAGCAAGGGTCCGGAAAATTTAACCTGTAAGGGTGCGCGCTTTGTTCGAACAAAGGATCCTTTGTTAAGGTAGATATCAATATCTCCTACTACTCCTGGTAGTATGCTGAAATATTTTTTAGCTTCTGTACGGGGCAGTTTTCATCATTTGAATTCATTTTTACTTCCTTCAAATTTGAAAATTCTTTTCTGTTAATCGATTCCTTTACATTATTTTTGCAAAAGCAGCACTTTTATGTAAGAATATTCTCTTTGGACTTTGTATGCAAAACCAAAAGAATCTTTAGTCAGGTAACTTAAATTTTCTCTACCTCTCAACTAAAAATAAAGCATGATGTTAAATATTCATTCTTTTTGTTTCATTTTTATAATAAGTTGTCAGTTTCTCAAGATCAGAATCAGTGATTCTTTCGTATTGAGATATTTCTTCCTGATTTGAGGTAAAATACTTTTCACCATGGCCTTCAAAACCACATTTGCTCGTCTAAACTGTTCGCCGTTGAGAATATTACAAGATGAATTTATTTCAACAGAAGTGAGATGTCTATGTAGTGCTGCTCTTATGAAAACGAGATTTGCAGGGGCTTAAAATTTCCCATCTTTTTTACGTAGTTTAGCATAAAAAAGTCGTAAATAATCGTTTAATACACTCATCGGAACAGTTTCAAAACTTTCTGAAAGTTGATTTCAGTTCAGTTACCCATTTTCGTGTTGGTTCCTTAGTTGATTTTGGTTGAGAATATTGCTCAAGTTGTATTAGTTCGTTTTCTTGTTCTTTGCTAAGAATAAAATCATTTTCATTAAGATTTATTAAATCATCCTTGATGGTTTGATAAATTCTTAAAAATACCGATTTCCGCTCTCTTTTGTAATAAAGTTGAGAAACTCGTCGTCGACACCGCTTGTCCCTATGTTACAGAAATTCATGTTTTAATTATGCGTGTGGAAAGGAAGAAAGAAAAAAACAACGGTTGCTAACAGATATTTCAAATTAATAGAAATTGACAAAATTAATATATTGACAATCGATATATTAGTCATACAATAGAAAAATAACATGAGATTTTTCATCAAGCATTATTAAAATCTCATGTAATAATCCTATATTGCAATCTATAGACAGTTAATAATTAAAATTTCGACATGTTTCTACAAAATGTTTTCCAAATCAAAAGTTGATCGTAGTAATTTATTTGAAATAAATAATACATTAATTCATGCTCTTTTTATTAAAATAAAACACTGTATAAATTGTCCAAATCTCAAATTTTAAAGTTTTATTTATAGAATTTTTAACTCTATAGTTAAAATTTTAACTCTATATATTTTTCATATAGTTTTAACTCTTATTGATTATGTATGCAGTTTAATACTACTCTTCGTCTACCCATAAGCTTTTTCGAAATAATGATTTAACAAATAATAGATTAAGTGAAACAGTTTTTGATATAAATGTAATTATTATGATACTTTACAGACAATTTATGTATCTTAAAATTGCTTGATTATAGTAATTTGCTCTTAAAAATGAATTTAATTAAAATATATAATACTCCTCTTTGTCTACCCATTTATGCAAACTTCATAGAAATACAACGATTTTCCATCGAAAAATATTTACAATGCATTGCATATTAAAATAAATAAGAGTTGAATATATAATGTATAATTACTCTATGGTTTTATTAAAGTTTTTAATTATATTTTTGTGAATTTATAAGTTGATAATTCGTTCAGCATTATATAAAAATAAAATAGAAAAATACCCAGAATAACATACCATATTTCCCCAAATATCCCGTCAGAAGAAGAAAAACAAAATATTGAACACATTGCGAATCAGGATGACTTCAACACAATTATTTAATCGAACAGATAAAACAATTGTGCTCAGTAGTTTTCTAAAGTATCGAAAGTGTACTTTTTTAATCTAAAAAGTTTACCTGTAAAATATTCAATCAATACTAAATGTAATTATTCCGCAGGTGTTTATTTGACGTTTATATTGTCATCAATATATCGTAACCCAATCAAAGACAATTGTATAATGCTTTTGACATTCTTTGAAAATAGAAAACTGTCCATTGATTAAATAAGCTTTGCTTTTACTTAGATAAAGTTTTTGAGTGGTTGTTTTTATGATTTTTGAAATATATCATGTGTGAGGTGACAGCCAGAGATAACAAGAATTATTTTCGTTTTAAGTAAGTCAGAGGATGGCTGTAGAGCTAGATCCTTGTAGTTAAAAGATCTTTAGCAGTTATTCCATAGTCAATAGACCATTCGCAGTTATTCCATAGTCAATAGACCATTCGCAGTTATTCCATAGTCAATAAATCTTTAGCAGTTATTCCATAGTCAATAGATCTTTAGCAGTTATTCCATAGTCAATAGATCTTTAGCAGTTATTCCATAGTCAATAGATCATTCGCAGTTATTCCATAGT
>JAUZNC010004951.1:0-36064 GCA_034780395.1 Vannuccia rotundouncinata | reverse complement strand
TTTATGCGAAAAGGACAGATTGGAGACTGGAAAAACCACTTCAGTTCGGAGCAGTCCAGACGATTCGATGAAGCTATGAAACTACGGTTGGCAGACTGCGAACAACTTCAACGGAATTTAATTTATGAATGAAATGGATTGCCACATAAAAATTGTGCAAATTTCAATTAAAAACGAACGTAATTATTACTTGATTGATTTTATATGATTTATCTGATAGTTACTTGTATTTATTTGAATTCATGTTTCTATGAGATTAATTTGCTATGTTTAAACTATTAGTTATAAGAAATCATAAATATATTTTAAATCAGTTATTAAAGTAACAAACAAAATTCTAATTTTTGATTCTATTTGGATGATGAATTTTGATGACGAGAAAACACATTTTTAGTGGAATGCGTTTTTGTCAAAAATTAGTGAAATCGAATTATTGATTTATTAGTACACGAGTTACTTTTCATACTGGGATATATAATAATTTACTGTAATAATAATGTTCATATTTATTTGTAAATATGTTGTAATAAATACAAAGACAGAGAATTGATATCTGTAAGTATTTTAACAAGAAATTTTTTTATTTTTTTTTAAAATAACACATTCATTGCCAGATTATATAATTGACGTTTGATTATTCGAAAAAGAGTCAATTAATTAACTAAAATAAAAGAGAAAAAGATTGGTCATAAAATTTTAATACAAAAAGTCTTAGGTAACAGTCAATATACCATTGCGCAACTAAGATGAAACTAGGAACTATGAATGAAAACCCATGCTTTAATTATGGGGTTTACTCACTTTCACCTTATACATATATATATTCTATAAAATATCTAAATGACATAAATACATTTATTTTATTGCAAAATAAAGGAGATTTATAATGAATGCATGATCAATAAATTGATCTGGATTGAGTCATAAATGTAATTTTTGAAGGAATATTAAACCAAATAAATTGTAAAATGTTCAAAACCATTAATACCGGCTCATAATATTGAGAAGATAAAAGATTTAGCAAAAATAATAGATAACTTTTTCCTTTTCCCAAAACTATTTTTTCTGCTGCCATATCAACAATACTTTTGACTTGCTAATAAGTAGCAAATATTGCTATTTTGTAAAATTCTTCTCCACAATTATTCTTATGTAAAAAATCTAGATATTTAAGCAAACTTGAGTGGTGTCTTAATAGCAATAATTTTTGCAGCGGCAAATTAAATGGAGCTTGTTAAAGTATATTAGATTCTTTTGTTCCACACAATTTTTCTTCACATTTTGTTATATATTTATAGATTTAGAGAGAATGGTCCAAAGTACACAGTTATAAGAACATGTTTGCCAGTTTACTGTTCATTGTCATAAAAATCGATCGATGTTGTTTACCCGCAGTGTGAGAGGGAGAGGGAGAGGGAATGACAAATTATGTGGCTATACGTAAAGATTATAATTAATTTTGAAATTTTTTATATAATTTTTTGAAATTTTATTTTTAAAACTTTGACATTTTATAAATTTTAAAAAAATTGAATTTAAAAAATTGTAATTTTGAATTAATTGGATTCCCATTGGATGAGAATTTACCTCATAAAGGTGCACGAAATTTAACATGTAAAAGTGCGAAGAGAAAAATTTTACTCTGGAGTAAAGGGGGCGGGGGCGTCCACTCGACCAATCAGTTTTTGGTATTTGAGTTTTTGTGGGGTAGATGTCACCTTTATATACTACTATGTTCGGATTCTTTGTAATTTTTGATCTATTATTCTCCCTGTTACCATTATTATTGGATTTACAGACAAAGAAAATACTAATTAACAGACCTTTATGTTTTTTCTATAGTTTATAGTACATGAAAATTTAAAACATTTATTCAATATAAAATTACTAATTAATTTTCAGTAATGATTTTATGCCCTACACATTCAATGACAGAAAGCGACTGTTTCAAAGCCAATCTACTTGTAATGGATTCTGAATACTTCAATTTAAAATATTAGACTCCTACCAAACTTTATAAATATGCAATATTTTATAAAATTTGGATATTCTTTAAATAACAAAAAGGAATGCTGACGAGGATAAGAAAGCTAAAAATTTACTTTTGGGATATCGAAAATTTGTAATTATAAACCATTGATTGTTGATATTGTGTTGTGAAAATATTTATAATGTGCAGTGTGTGAAATTTACAGGACTTAATTTTGGTTGATCTACACGGATTAGTATATTTGAGTTATAGTAGCTGGTGCACAAATAACAAATTATAACGATTGTAATAATCCTCTTAGTTTATGCGTTAGCTTAATTAACGACCTACTACAATACGTGTAGATACCAAAATACAATTATGATAACTCCGAAGCAAGGCAGTATGTACAGCATATACAGAGATTCAGCAAAATATGCCACACAAAATATGATCCATTTTTGAGCCAATCAAAACAGTCTGCAGATTTCTATAGGCGGTCTACATTTTCCTCTGTATGTCTCAACAATTGTCACAGATTATAGAATTCGCTTGTTTGGGTGTTTGTATAGCATTGAATTCGTGTTTGCAGAGTTGAATAGGAAATGGATAAAGAGGTAAGATTAATATGAACTTTTAATATCGTCTATATAATAACAAATCAATGTTAATATTTGACATGATTATAAATGCACAAAACTACCGAAAAACAGTGTTTGCATTCTTGGTCAAAGTATATATATAGAACTAAACTATGTTTTCTACACATTGAAATCCAAATCTTACCAAATAAATCCAAAGTTCAAAATAATTAAATAAGGAAATTTAACAATACAACAGATAAACTTTCATTTTAAATTTAGTTAAAAGGGGAAATCAAATACTTTAATTTTCACGTTTGCTAGAAATATTGAATAAATTTGTATAACAATTGATATATTTTTAAAAATTTATTAATTAAACATTTCAAAATATTGTTATTCGTCACACACAGATAGAAATGAGTCCAACAAATCCCAAATATGGAAAAATTCCTGGAGAATTTTACGACGAAAAGTACAAAGTCCTGTGGAACATTTGGACGACAGAAGCGATATTAAAGGAAGTGGCCAACTTTGAATTCCGTCCTGATGACGTCATTCTCGCCACCTTTCCGAAATCCGGGACCACTCTTGTACAGGAAATACTTTGGCTTCTTTTTAACGATATTGATACTGAAAAAGCGAAGAAGACCCCAATTCATGTCCGAGTACCTTTCCTGGAGTTGCATGTGTTTGAGGAGGATAAATTTGAGAGTAGAAATCACATCGAGGTGCTTAAAGATACAAAGGTTGGTTTAGAAATATAATAATTGTTTGAAAAGTTTTTAAAGAATTAAAAAGAGTAGTTAGAAATAAGTTTTTGTAAAAGTCAAGTATATAAATAAAAGATAAATTAATAATAATTTAAATCGGATCAAAAATATTAAAATTATTCTTTCGGGGCAAATTTTCAACGTAATAACAAAATAAGAAAATTTATTCATAATATTTTAAATTAAATTAGTTTGATAAATGTCCATCTTTTATCGTTTATATATTTTACAGTTGCTAATTCATTCTGTTATTAATTTAATTTGATTAGATTTTATTTTAGATTATACAGTGTGTTTCAGTTGATCCTGCCGCTAAAATTATAATTTTGAAAACAAGAAAATTTAATTTTAAATGGTGATATTCTTGGACCGCAGATGGCTTCCATGGCCTGATTTTCTTTTTTTCAACACACGATTATTTAACAGTTGCTAATGAGGTTTCACACTGGCTAGCAACCTTCCTTTGTGATGTGGTTGGATCATCACCGAAAGCTCCGACGATTTCAACCGCTTTCTCGTCTGAAATTCTTGTCTTACGTTGGTCCCCAGCATGAGATCTTGGAAGAACAGAAAGTGTTTGAACAAATCGAGCTCTCCAATCATGAATTGTGCGTGCGGGTGGAGCAGCCTTTCCATATTTGTCTTCAAAAAGTCGTCGCGCTTCTTCACAGTTTTCGTGAGCCACTGCAAAAGCTACAACATTAGCAATTTCCTCATTGTTTAACCGTCGTAATTCATGATTTTGTAGCGATCGATAGATTACTAAGTTTGAGATTTGAAAATTTATATTTGAAATTTGAAGCATAGATTTATCATAGATATCATAATGTCTATAACCATAGAATATTAAATTTGAAGAGTCGATTTTATAATATCACCATTTCAAATTAAATTTTCTTGTTTTCAAAAATATGATTTTAGCGGCGGATCAACTGAAACATCCTGATTTTAAATATAGATTAGATTTATAATTTCAGGAATAAATTTCGTAGATTTTCAAAATAAATTTATTCTTCAGACTGGTCCTCGACTAATAAAAACTCATCTTCCCCTGCGCTACCTTGCCCCAGCTTTGGAACGGAGTCAAGCCAAAGTGATTAACGTCATGCGGAACCCCAAGGACACCATGACCTCTTATTTTCACTTTTATCGTGGCGTGGACGACTACGGGCCGTGGAAGGGAGAGTGGAACGAATATTTCGACATGTGGATGGACGGTCATATCGTCTCCGGAGATTGGTTTGATGTCATCTCCGAGTGGTTTAAAGCCAGCCAGAATCCTCAGTTTCCACATCTGCTCCTCTTCTATGAAGACTTTCTGCAGAAACCAGCGGAACAAATAAAAAAGATTGCCGAATTTTGTAAGAAGCCGTTGGATGCTGAAGGACTGGACACAATCCTGGTCCATACCAAGTTTGAGAAGATGAGAGACAATCCCAGTACAAATTACACTCAAATGCCCGGAGTAAACTTTTCGTTTATGCGAAAGGGTAAAATTGGTGATTGGCGGAATCACTTTAGTGACGACCAGGACCGGAAGTTTGATGAACAATATAAACTTCGAATGGTGGGCTCTGAAGATCTTCACTTTCAATATGAATAATGTTGAAAATGACATTATGTATAATATCAGTTTTTAACAAATGTTTCTCATAATTATATTTTGAAGTCGTAGTAAAAATTCTGAAACATAACCTCTATACAATCCGTCAATATTTTTAGTATTTATTTTTTACAAATTAATTATATTATAAAACTTATTATTTGATGATATATAGTTGTTATTATTCATTATAGTTATTACTTATTATATATATTTGAGGCCACTATTTTAAAAGGAAAATCAATACTGGAGTATTTAGATCACTAGTGAATATTCAGTAGCTATTACTATAAATGCGTACATACTTTTGTAAATATGTGTCTAAAAATGTTTTAATCATTTGGTATAACAAACACTCATATTTGGACGTACATGTCAACAATTTTAATCCGATATTATAATAAATAGAACTTATATTTAACAAAACAAATGTTACTATTTCAGCCTTATATAATATCTCCCTAAAAGTTCTGACAGTAAATCAGAAAATTCTACTGTAGCAAACTTTAATTTATATAAATAACATTTTATAACATTACATTAATTTAATTCATCCTTCCCTGCTCGGAAGAGAACAAAAATGCAAGACAACGAACTTGTAGGGAGTTAATTCTAAAGTTTAATACCAACAACTTCCTTAACCGTCTTATTACTGTCGATGAGGCTTGGGTATATTGGCGTAACGATGAAAAGCGGTATTTAAACAGGTCCTGGTCTGGTGCAGGCGATCAACACTCAACAGCTACTTTTATTAATGTTTTTCCTAGAGGTATAACAATGAACTCAGATCGGTATTGCGCTTTGCTGGATAGACTTGAGTTAGTAGTATGAGAAAGAAGAATGCGTCCTTAATTAACTGACCATTTTTATCTACATGACAATGTAAGACCTCATACTATACCCATCAATCAGTACAGAAGCTAAATGACACTGGCATAAATGTTCTACCTCATCCACATTATTCTCCCGGTTTGTCCACAAGTGATTTTTATATTTTCCCCAAAGAAACACTCTCTGAAAGGCAAAATCTTTAATAGTGGTGATGCAATTAAGCTGGAATTAGAGAATTGGTTTGTAAGGAAAGTCTTCCCGTCACTCCCATAAGTAACATTTTCTGATTTTTGGTCAAAACTTTTAGGGAGATAATATATAGATTTGCGGCTGCTGTTCAATGTTAAAAATAAATACAAACACGAAAATTATAATTTTTTAAAAAAGTTTTTAAAATGTAGTCAAGTTATTTAATACTTTATTTATTAATAATATAACAACCAATTTTTAATATTTAAACACTTTTACGACTACATATACCTATCGTAAATAAAGATGTAATAGTAAAATGAGTTTTTGAAATCAAAATTATTCATTTTATAAGCCATTTATTATATTAATATTATTTTGAATTTAATTGAACCTTTGAATTTTAAGACTACCAGATGTAATTTGAATTTTGCAAGATAAATATATTAATTTTTCATCTTTTTACAATTATATTATTCAAAGACATAAATAATAAACAAATAGTAATATAGATGAAGTATATTTAATTTTTAATGGCAAAGTCAATAAAAATACAGAGCGACCTTTGCTAAAACTAATTAAATGTACAATATTGTACTAACAAATATTAACTAAAAATCCACACATCTTTTTTACATAAAAATAAATTGTGTTTGTACATGCGGAATGTGATTTCTAATAATATTGGACAATTTAAAATTCTAAAGTGATAATAGAATAAATGTATAGATAGAGGAGTTTTCTCATAATAACTGGACAAAAAATCTCAGACAACCAATAACAGTTTCAGGAAATAATTATTCTTTTTCAAATTCAAATACTGCAAAACGAATGAGACAACAGTCGGATATGTGGGCATACAAGGGAACATTGGAATGCATAGTAACTACCTTTAATAGAACAAAGATTGAGTGATACACAGAGAAGAAAAACTGTTCAGTTCATTTATGGGAGGCGTTATTGTGCACAGTTTGTTGCTGTGGGGTTAACAAGGACGGACTAGACGCTGGATCGAGGAGATTCAACTGACGCTGATTTCCCGATTCGACGAGCCAATTCTTGAAGCGTTGCTCCACCAACGCGCGTAACGTCCGTCTCTGGTCGCTGTTGAGTTTGGCGTCCTTCACCAACTGTTGCCACTGTGTGTACTCCTTTTCGCGGTCCTTGAGTGCGGTCTGGTAGCGCGCGGGCAGCATGTAGGGACATTCGGTGGTGGTGCCACCACCTTCCATCTCCAGGGGAATAGTAAACGGGTAGAAGTCGGTGGGGGGGATCAAATCCCAGCTCATGCATTGGTCACTCCCGCCTGCGATAGTTTTAACATAGACCTGACTGATAATATTGACATCAAACTTTCGACAAAAAGAAGCTCTGCTCACCCAACACGAGCGGTTGATCCCAACAATTAACAACGGAATCCAGCTCAGCCCTGGCTAAATGCTCGCCCAGACGAGGATAGCTGGAGGCATAGGGAGCCAGGACCACCTCTTCATTGCCGCCTGCCCCCCCACCTGCTGACAGGAGGCCCCCCGAGGTGCTCACACTGACCGCACCAGTCGTGGGCACGAGTAGAGGCCGGGACGGTGTGAGCAGGTGGACGGTACAGCGGCGGCAGCCAGCGACGACAAGACGTCTGCAGGCGGTGATAATTGTGCACTCCTCGCACTGGTTGAGGTGGAGGGTGTTCTCAACACTGCCCAGAACGAGGGTCAACTTGCGACATTTCTCGACACTCACACACCTGTATGGGAGGGGGGGGGTGTGCTATCACTGTTTTTGGTCTAACCAGACTACAAATAGCATGATTAACAAGAAGCAGGCACCAGCTGTTAGTTGTGTATGCACCTACCTCATAGGAGAAAGCAGGTAGACATAACTGTAGTGACAACGGTAGATCTTCACTGTAGCGTCTTGCAGGATTGACGAGCTCTATAAAGGTGAGGAGAGGTTAACATTTATGTACTCTCAAGGCGCTAGTGTTTATAATATACGAGACTTGGCGAAACAAGTAGATTACGAATACATTGGAATAGCACATAAAATATGTTAATATCAAGTGAGTAGATGGTTCTGAATTTTGTGCCGATAGTTATCAGACTATGTAAGAAATAAGAATTAATTAGCGACCGACACCTACCCTTGTGACAGTCTGGTGAGCAACCATGGAGAGAACCAAAATTTTGTTCCTGGAACAACAGAAGCAATAAGTTAAGTAATCTGAAAAGCCGCTACTGTGACAGCTAATAGCTGTAGGAATTATAATAAAGATATTATAGTTAATTCAAAAAATAAATATGCATACATTTAATAGTTTGAAAAATAAAATTGGAAAAATTATGATAAAGATAAAAACGGGTTTTTTGTTCTACTGAAAATAAAAAAACTTATTCCAGGGAACGAGAAGTACAATGAATCGATCGTTTTGTCAATTCAGAAAATCTGATACAACTCAAGATGGATAACGTCACCCAGAATCTAATCAAACTCCCTCATCCCTGGCTTATATACCAGTTAGAGCTTCGTATTGAGGAAAGGAGAAATTTGCTAGCCTGCCTCTCCTCAAACTAGTTTGTTGGTTAAATTCTGTACAAGCTCCTCCATCCATCCTTTCTGCTTATGATCACGTGAGATGAGCTGGGATGATTTAAGAGGGCTGTTTAGAACTGCTGTTGTGTTGAGATTCTTTTTTTTAATTATTTTAGTCGCTATAATGTTGCATTTAATGTTTTGCTATTAGTAAAAGCTTTGTTGGTTCAAGGATAGTGTAAAATTTGTTAGATATTATAGCAAGTAACTCTTCCAATTGAAGCATATAAAATCCAGCTGCTACAAATAAATTATGTTGACTTAGCTAAGAACTATCGCTGTATTACATTATTAAAGGTTTAAATTATCAATATTCTCTTCTTCATACATATGAATGAAGGCCGAAGAAAAATATGAACATGACAGCTGCATGACTCACCCCCTAGTAGTGTTGTCTTTGGGGAGCATGTTGGCAGTTGTAGCAATCTTCTGGCGTCGTGTGGGCCCCTGCCCTGACTCCCCCGAAGGAGCTGGAAGGGAGTCGCCTGGCACGGGCCATTGAAGCCGTTTCCCGGATGTAATGCACATCTCAACCGAGAAAGGATTAGGGCAGAGACAGGACCGAATCCAGGAGTGAAGGCCACGTACGCTGTATGATTTGAGGATCTGGACGTGAAGTTCAACGCACAAAATGGTTTAGAGTCGTTTTATTATCGCATAGTGACGTTTGGGAATTGTTGTAAATACATTTGGAAAGAGTGAAGTGAGAGAGGTGGTTTACAATAACTACTTCAACGAAGATAGTATTTATTGTGACCAAACAAAAAAGCAATATTGTCATAATTTCATTTCGATATAATTGAAAAATACTATTCGAAGCTGACATTATATCAATGTATAATAAAATGGTTTTGTTACCTTTGAATATCCCGTACGACTTGATAACACCGGCATTTGAGCTATTTCGCTAAAAGACTTCAGAGATCTGCAAACATTTAGATATATTTTTAAAAAATCGGCTATATTAACACATTTTCGATTGCTAAAAAAACAAAGATATAAAACCTATAATTTAGGAAAAAGACTTCCTTTCATGATTAAATGTTAAGAAAATATTATGTAGAGTATTGACAATTTAAAACCGATTATATATATATAAATTCAACCCCGAAATAATGCGCATGTAAAACACCGGTTACAAAAATTGGAAAGGTTGAAGTCTAACAAGGAAACATTTTAAATACGTTCACATGAAATAAGACATTTTATGAATGAATAGAATACATTACATTGAAATATTCATAATAGATCACAGTAACTATTAATTAAATGACTTTATCACTTCCGTGGAATCTCACAGTTAAGAAAATCATAATTAATAATTATAAATTTGCTTTAAACAATAATCGATTTCTAGAAAAAATCTAAAATATTTCAATGATATCTTATTTCCAAGTTGACAATAAAATGCACAATATATTTTGACAATTCTGATCAATACTTCAAACATCGACATTACCTTGTAATCAGGTATGTATTATAGGTAGTACAACAAGTACATAACAATGATTTAGAAATTGAATACACCAAGCAAAGCATACGATGATTATATAAATTGAAATTGAAAAAAACAGAAATTTAAACATATCTTAAAATGATCATTTCATATTAACTTCGATAAATTGAGGAAATAGGCATCCCCCAATTAAACTATTACATATTAATTGTAGAAAGAAAATATTTTTAAAAGAAAAAATACTAAAAATATCGATAAATTTGATTTTTATTTAAAAAAAGCTAGACTTTACTAGTTTCTTTGCAAAGATTTTTTTAATTAATTATGTTAAAACAGTCAGATAGTCAGTATGTACGACAACACGCATATCCGCTAATATATGGGGATTAGGGTTACATACTCATAGGGATTATTTCTGCAAAATAAGGAGAACAAATCAATCAGAAATCAAGGGATTAGTTAAAGCAAACAACAATTGGTCAATCGGTGAACTTGTAACGATTAAATTAGTGTTTTAATTCTAATAAACAATTAAAATAGTCTCCGATGAGAGGTATAGTAATTAATTGACTTACCGCATTTTGTCACAGGTACCTTCTATAATATAGCTCAAGGCTTCGACAGCTTCGTTAGAAAGGTTTGCTTCTCCACCACCGAGGCCATATGAGTCTGCATTAAAATATTGATAAAATAAAGCAATACTACTGTCATTTTATAAGTAGGTAGACAAATAGTAGCACGATTAAAGCATGCCATTTTAAAATAATAAAAATATCAATCTCAATAATTAGCAGACACATTTACAACAAATTTAAAATCAGACAAAATTCCAAAAAAAGATTATTCGTACTTTCATATGCAACCAACCATTCAATAATTAATCATAATTTTCTTAATAGATTATATAGTTTTTGATGTTCAACATTTTATTTTTATTTAAAACAAATTATCAAAATTGTATTATGATTATTATTATATATTAAACGATTATAAATTATATAGAATAATAACTGCTAAGAAAGCATCAACTCTTTGACACATTGCATTGGATACAATCAAAACATATATTATGGAAATATCTCTCTCGGATATTCGCAATTGTCAAATAATTTTGAACACTGAAAATGTAGTAGCATACCAAATTTTTCACATGTTTACAAAAGGAAACATACATTTACTTATAAGTTTAAAGGGCCAGAAGAAATAAGACAATACAAATTGACCAATGGCTATGGTTTATATTAATATCATTCAAAAACTTAAAATACTTTGAAAACAGTTTAAAATTTAATTAATATCAAGGGGCAGATCGTTTTAGCGAGAAAATAATGCACAAAAATCTATTTTTTCTGACAACATCCAAATAACTACACTACATACAAATGTTTAATTACAAGTTACGTTTATTTTAAGCTATGAATGTTTCTACTATTACAGTTATTAAACAAAATGTTTGGGTACACGCTATTTATAAAAACAATAAAATAAATATTCCAGACAATTTTGTAACGCAAATTTTAAATCAAAAGATGTCCCACAAGCTCCATTATTGACGAATTACTTATTATCATTATGGTAAGTAAAACTCAAAGTCATCTGATAAAAAATGCCTAAAAGCATGTGACAAATCCGTAGACTAAATATATATGAATAGAGAGAGAGAGAGAGAGAGAGTGTGAATGGCATAAAATGCGTGAACAATGACCATTGATGCACAGCAAAATGATGAGGTAGTCAACTTACTAAGGCTAAAGCTAACTGAGAAATGGAATAACATGTATAGTTAAGCAGAAGTCTATATTATAGTAAAAATCGTTGTTTAAATGAAACAAATAAAATGATATCGGTTAAAATTTTAAATACCTGGTTCCACCAATAGATCTAAAATTTCTAACAAATTCTCCGTAACAAATTGTTGATGATTGTGTTCTTCCAAATTCTTGGGGGAAAAACAGAAACAACTTTAAATAACAGACATATAAGACATTGAGACAAAATGAACAAAATGATATAATCAAAGTATTTATTGGACACCTTGGAAGGTCTATTTGGCGTGGAGCGTCCGGACTCAAAATCACCAGACTTAGTGGACAATCCGGGCCATCTATACATAGTATAAGTAAGTTAAGGAAAGACATATTAAAACGTAGAATTAGATACAATCAAATCTTATGATAAATAGTAAAGAGAAAAAAAATGGATTTCAGAATATTGACTGATGTCGTCAATTTAATATGCAACAAAACTAAGTTTTCCATCTTTACTCGAGAAAAATCCTAACGAATTATACTTCAACTTTGATCAGTTTGTATGAAAGATGTCTCTAGTGAAACCATGCAAAGGATACTCAGCATTGGGAGATACAGCCGAAGCTCTCAATGAAATCTTGTTAATCTGTTGAATATAGAGAAAGAGGACGAATCGAAAAAGCTCGGTTGATTGAACATTTCGTACTTGTTCTGAAAGATATTAATGGCTTAAAATATATATATATCACAAAAAGTATTTATATTTTGAAGAGATAACAATTCTCACCTCTTTCTTCTTCAGTTTTACAATAAAATAATTTTTCTTCCATTTTCTTTAACTTCCCCAGATTGGTTGCCCCCATTGTTATACATGTTTGAAAGAGGCTTACAAGCAAAACACAATACCATAAAGATTTATCCAAAATATACCATTTGCTATATTGCCATACACATTTGTATGCTATTTTAACTTACGTCCAAGCCAAATCTTCTGTAATTTGAAGCTTGTTACAAGCGATGTGTTTCCAAACAGGGTAGCTAAAAGTACATTAATAACTCATCAATAACTCATTAATAATATATTATTTATTAATGAAACTAATTATAATGTATTGAAATGAAACAATCATTACATACCACAATTTTGGAAATCCAGTTTTTCCCTTGCTTTTTGCATAAGTAACTAATTTCTTTATATTCTAAAACGAACAAGAAGGAGAGATGAACGATTTTACAATATATAAAAATCTTTAAATTCTCAATAGCAAATCAAATTCAGATGTACCTTTATAAAGACATATATATATATTGTATAAACATTTTTCCATTTAACATTAATTACAATTTAAAATACATATATATATTGCTTACATGCAAGGCTAATCGTGGATGGGGATGAACTTGAAAGACTCCATATGTGAAAGGTTCAGAACGCACCCATAGACTTACAGCTGGAGAGGATGATGTCATTCTTGCATAATAAAATAACAAATATATTTAAATGTTACCTTTTTGAGTAATATATTCTCTATAGTATACAATAAAAATGTAATATACATTTTAATATTTAAACTCTAATTGGGATTTAAAAATTATGTATTATAAATAAAAGAATTTAAAGGGTATTTTGTAAAAAAAAATTATTTTAAGAAATTCTTATTTTTTTGTTGATGCCTTGTTACAAAAGTTTAAAATTCTATTTAAGAAAATTAATACAAATTTTCAAGTATACATGATTAGATTCATATTTGTGTAATAAATCTAATATTCATATAATATTTGAGAATATCAGGCAGGTTATGGTATATTTTGATATTTGATCGAAACTCAAATTTATGTTTATTTCAGGCAAATTTAATTTTCAAAGAAGTTTAAAGTACTTAGTATCAACAATATTTTGTAGTATTAACAGTATATATTAAAAAGGAAAAAGGAAATTAAATGTATATAGATTTATTTAAAACAATTATTTGTGAATTAATAATAAAAGTTATTGATATTAATAATATATAATTTGAAATTTGAAAAAATTTCTTTAAAATTGATGATATAAATTTTTATTTGAAATTAAAAGACATGTATACATAAAATTAATAATTTTCATAGTTAAGTGTAAAAATGGAAATCATGATTCTTTATCAGCAAATAAGTAATATAGTAATACTAAGTAAATGGAATATTTTGATCATTTAAATATTATTTACTTTTTTTACTGATAATTCATTCTATTTCATAAATAAAAAATGAGAATCTTAGAAGAGTAGAAAAATGTTAAAGTCATCCAGTGTAGGCTATAGGGCAAGAACTTATACCAGGGCAGTTAATTGTATGTGTGTAATTTGGTTATGAACCTACCCTAATCTCCTAACAAGAAACAATACACTATGAAACAACTGATGGCTATCCATGGAATAATGTAATAATCAAAGTTTTCTATAACTGACATCTTGAAGGTAATACCAGACATGTTGCAGAAAAAAAGTAGATACAAAAAAATTGCTGTATATAATATATATGTATGGTAAAGTAACTAAAATATGGAATTTAAAAAATAAAATTGTTCTATATATAAGGTAGTTTTGGACCATAAACATGATTATAAACCACAACATTTCAAGATTTTAATACTTTTCATGTGCTTGTTTGGATTTTCGCAATTCAGACTTTTCTAGCTTCCCAAGACCTGTACCAACCCTTTTATGCAAAAATAAGGATAGATGTTCTTAAAAATGCAAATAGTTGATTTGTTGAATTTACTGTGTACAATCTGTAGAAAAATGTATCACTTACCGAGTTTTCTATTGGCTCAATATTTGCTAAATATTGTATTTGTTGTGATACAGTCCAATCATAATACATACAGGAAAATTTTTAATTATAACATTTAGGAAACATTTTTACACAAATGAAATAGCTGATTGCCTGTTTCATTGAACAGAAGTATTATATATGTGTCAAAATGATACTGAATTATGTTCTATACTTATGACATGACACAAACAAATAAATTATATAATGGTACATAAACCAAAATATGATATAGGCAAATATATCATATACATATAGAAAAATATAATATATATTGGAATTTTTCCAATCAATTAAAATATGTGATATATGCATATACAGTAGAATTGCTTGATATCAACACTTAAAGGCACAAGCCAAAAAATTTTAATATAGATGAATTGTCAAAATAGACAAACTTGATATATAGTTACCATATTAGTTATTTCAATCCATTAAAAATAAGTCTTGAAAATATGTAAATGATTTTATAACAAAATAAATTTGTGTTAGTAACAATAATACATTTAATACAATAGTTTGTGCATAGATAGATAAGTGACTAATTGACAACACTATTCCTAAAGTAATATATGTTGTAATGTTCTACAAAATCTCTGCTCCTTTTTCATACATCTGAACAATTTCCTATTTCTCAACTAAGTTCATATTTACTCTCTCTCTAGAATCCATTTTTACAACAGTTAAATGTTTATTGTGCGGGGTAGCCAATAAAACTATAAGTATATATGTATTATATTATCATTTATTGAAAAAGATATGCAGAAAAATAATTATATATTATTGAGAAATTCGGTTAATTTGGATTTGATTTCATTGTTCTTTATAATTATAATACTAAACATTAATTTTATAAACTTCTGTTATTATAAAAACATAAATAATTTATATTATATTAGTTAAGTTAAATAAATATATAAAACAATAATAAATCACATTTTTATTACATTAGTACCTACATACAAATATATATAGGATTCTCAGTGATATTGTTCTATTGTATCTACTATTAACACTTTAGACTTAAGTATACAAATTTATTTCTACCAGCATATTATGGCTATGTTTTATATTTGAAAATCGAATGAGATGATTCCTGTGTTTTTATTGGCTAGATATTTGATGTAATGTTTATTGACATATCTGCATTTTGCATATTTGCCTTGTAATCTATTCTTTTTGTGTAAAGCTACATGGGTAGATATTTAGCTAGGTTTAGAAAAAGCTAAAATGTTTTATATAAACATTTATTACTTAGCCTTTATTAGGTATTCAATATATGTAAGATATCAATATATTATGAATTTATATTTTTCATTATAAATAATAAAATGTTATAGGCCTAAAAGGTATCTATAGGTAGGTATAATATAAATATGAACTATTTAGAACTATAAGCCATTTAAAATGTGTATGAATAAAATGTTCTAAGATTTAGAAAAATTAGGTGTAGTACCTACATTCCTATAATAAATTGATATAATTATTAGCACTTGCATTATTATTTACAGTATAACATGATTAGATAAGAAAACACAATATGACCTTTTATTATATTCTACAAATAAATTAAAATCGAATACTTCTATTGTCTTATGGGTAAAATTTGAACCAATAGGAGTGCAGCTATGTCTGAGTAAACCTGACCTCAGTGAAATATTTGACCAATAAAATAAAATCCCCTTTTGTGCTATCTCATCCTACAATGTTCAAAGTAACAAACCCCATATGTGTATTGTTTTTCACTCCAATTGAAGCAAAGTAAAAAGAAATATAGCCATGGATCCACAGTAGATCCATCCATAAAAAGCAGGTATAAATCTATGAATCATAATGTGATCCATCCAGGTTTAAAGGGTTAAAAAATTGAAAAGGAAAGGTGCATAAAATATAAGCCAATCAGAGTTTACTGATTCTAAAAATAGAATCATATGATATAGATGTAAACTATTTTATTTTTATAAACATTATTTTATACTTTGAATTTGTTTCCATTAAGGAGGGAACAGGGAGGTCCAAAGTTCACTAAGAAAGATAAAAGTTATTTTTCAATGACCAAAAATGTTTGAAAATCTTTAAAATTATTAAATAAAGATTAAAGTCCTTTATAAATATGTAAAAATTTTACAATATGTGTAATCAGTAATCTGTATGGCTGATTTATTTAAATAATAAATTATTATGATATAAAAATGAAGAAAAAAACTTTAATTAAATTAATATAATTGATTTTCAAAATGATAATAATTAAATTGGCAGAAAAATGTATCTAAATAATATTAGGTAAATGCATGATTGTTTTCTATGGCTGTTATAAACAAGATCTCATCTGTGACAAGCCTATGTTTATAGGTACATAAATAAATAGGAAATAGCCAAAATCATTAGACAATGCCATGTAAAAAATTATGGGTAAATATACAATCATGTTTATAATTCTTTATACATATTACATTTAATAGAAAAATATAAATTAATATAAATATATTATTAAGGATTTATTATAATTTATAATTATAAAATATGCTACATTATGTTAAGATTAGCAAGCCCATAAAATACTGATAAAACATACATGTGTTGGGCACATTTTACCAATCTGTGCTAATTACTAATATGTGCTGCTCAAATTACAAATTTACATATTATTTTTGTGAATTCAACTGATTTGTATTCATTAAAAATTTTGGAGAATAAGTTTTAGATGATATTTTGTAGGACAAAAAACTGTTTAATAAAGACTGATAGTTGAAGTAAAAATAAAAAAAAAATGTTAGTAAATATTATTTATAGTTTGGTTATAATAAATGCAATATTAAGGCTTTGTTTATTACTTGATTAAAGAAGTAAGCAGAGCTGCTTTCTAAATTAGTATTTATAGTGGGTGAGGTGATATAGTATATAATAAGGACCTTTGTTAAAATTTGGGATGTATTCCATCTGGTGAATCATGTCTATATCTGGTGATGTAATCTGATAAGAATAATTTTATAAGTTTATATTCTGGAAATTTGTTAGACAAATGGCATTGTAGAATATTAAAAATTAGTGAATAGAAATTGTGCTTTTAGTCTTTTTTGGGAAAGGTTTATGTAAAAAGAAAAAACAAAGATTAATTTAAAGAACTCAACATATTACATGACATTTCTCCATACCAGCCAGGTACCATTCCCAGGACCCCATGTTCACTCTTGGTCATGTTCTCAATTCTATTATTTTTTACAAAGTCTGAGTATCATTAGAGTTAACAGAATTAGCCCAGCAAATGTTTTAAAAGATAAGAGAATATTGATATATTTTGTTTTAGAATTGTAAATAGTATAAAAGAAACTTTGTTTAAATTTAAAATCACATTCTCATCAGTGTACATCAAACTACATAATGTTTGTCCATGTTATTATTATCATAATATATTGCTACATTATAAATTATATAGTTTTATATGGTGTTCTCTTGCATTTGGTTATTTAGTTTGATTTGGGAATAGTTTGATAAAATTTTCCTAATGAATCTCTGATAATGTTTCCTCTATAATTGCAATATTATATTTAAAAAAATAACTTGTTTCAATTAAATATTTCCTAGACAAAATTGGTTCTTTAATTCTGTATTTTAACATTATAATTTTTATGAATATCTTCATTATAAAATAATTACATTGGTGTTTATAAAAATATCTTAGATATTATAAATATTTGTGTGAAATCTGAGTTTAGCGAGCATTTAAAATAAGTTTTTGAGATAATCGATATTTTCATTTATAACATAAAAGATTGAGGATTTTCCTGAAATATTCTGTTGTTAGGTAAATTTTAGAGTGTAGAAAATATTAGTTTTTACATATTATGAAATCAAAAATTTTAATTTTGAACATTTACATTGAGCTTAAACAAATTCATAACTTGGAAAATAATATTCTATTTTATATACAAATTTATTAAAAAGTAGGTTATAATAGATTTATGTCAATATGAAAATAAATGGCTGCTGTTACTTAGATTTACATTTTTTAGTGATCAAAAGTTTTTAATTGTTATGTAAACAAATTTTCCGCTTAATAAAACATATATTTATTTGCATTTTTAAAACAAATTTCCTTATTAAGAAATAACCTCCTCAAGATCATAGAAAAATAATTATTAAAGATATTTATATCTCTATAGTTAAGATAAAACAAATGTCAATAAATTCTTTTTCGTAAAAAATAATAAAAATATAATAATTTAAAAAAAATCACGCATAAATTTTTATTTCAGCTTATAAAAAAGATTACAAAATAATTATCTCAATATAATATTAATTATTACCACTAACAGATTTATTATGGCAGTCCAAAAATAATGAGGACTGGGTATCTGATTCTACATAGCGAATGTGCATTGAGATGTGAGTGGCTAGCGTTCTAGCTATATTGCATTATATATACGTTCCGACAATATCATGACTGCACCATTGATCATATATCGTAATAATCGAAGTTAATTACGATATCAATGCTCTGCACATATATGTTGCATTTTCATATAATATAGGCTATATATACAGACTCCTAAGTTTCAGTATGTTTCCCATGCAAAATGCGCCTACACATTAAGTAATGTATTATTTAAGTTTGTGTATGGCTCCATGAAAAAAGCATTTCTCCACGATATTCTCTACATATAATAAGTGTGTATAACTTTTCACTGTGAGTAAATTCATTATATTAAAATTTCGAGGAACCTTAAGTCGATTAACCTGGTATTCACAGTAATTACCTATAGTCTTCGTGAAATTACTATAAGTTAATATATATATATATATATATCTTTAAACATTCTATTGAATCTATTTTTGATAATTATATAGGTAACTATAATTATGCTATACAATTGTATGTGGGTAAATGTTTCATTAATGGCTTAATAACTATAAACCTGCTCCTAGCGAAGTGTAGAAATTATTAAGTGTTCATTTTTAACAAGGTAGGATCTTTGAAAATCATAATTTCAGAGTATTTTTTTTGAATAGCCATAAATACTATAAACTACATAGATACATTATATATATAGGTGGTATGTACACTAACAATTATGCAGTAGAGTACAAATTAAGTTATGTATGTCATTTTAAAAATAAAATTATAAATTCGCAGGCTTTTTTTGGATTTTATTTTTTTTAAAACTAAAATTCGTACCACTTCAACAACTTCTAATCAAATTTGTGAAATGCTTCAAAAACTTTATATTCGTAAATTAAAAATTGGATATAAAAACTATAGGGTACATACCTGAACGTACAAGTACATACTTGAACGTTTAAATACATGTTGACAATTTTCTACTTTAAACGTGTATTGTAATAAATTAGTCAGTACTAATGTAATTACGAGAATTTTAATGTATTACGAGAACTAATGTAATTACGAGAATTTTAATGTATTACGAGAACTAATGTATTTACGAGAATTAATATCAAATTATTCATTAAAGATTTCTGATGATAAAAATCCAATTCCGAATAATAAATGTGCAAGGAAACAAAAATATATATATTTGCGTGGCCAATGTAAAATATAAATTTTAAATAAAGAATTAATAATTGAGTAATTACAAATATCCCTTCCTTAGCTTGATCTCTATTGAAAATTCGTATCACAATATATATAATAATTAAGTTAAAATAATTGTAATACAATAAAATGTATATATTTTCACACGGTTCAATAAGAAATAAGTCAACATTTAGTTATATAGTATATTTTAAATGACACAAATATTACGCTACAAGCTATTCTTCATACTTTAGAAAATAGTAGCATAATTGAATATAACAACAGAGTCAAACATATTATTTCACATTACTAGACGTCAGAAACACCCGCCAATTAATACGCGTTACAGCTTCTCATTAATCAAAACGATAAAAATAATTCTCTCATTATAAACTACATAAAGTTATTGTATAACTATATCCTAGTGTGTAATATTAAAAACACCGCTAAAATGAATCCACAGCGAGTAAGTATATTAAATTGCATATTAAGAACAGTTAAATTATATTAAATACACAATATTTCTGCAGTGATTTCAATAGTGAATGACATCAGTCGGTATTAAAAAAATTATCAATAATTACAAAAAGAAGATCTGAAAACAACAGCGATGAAGTAATCCTTCACACCCGCATAAACAAAACTGGTCAGAAAAGTTTTATACAATATAGTAGTTGGATATCACATCCAATATATAGGTAGTAGTTAGATTTACATCTGTGAATATCAACGCTTGGTAAATACATACAATTTGAATTAATCTCTGACGGTTTTCAATATTATGGCAAGTATAGCGATCAAACTTATTATTTAGTTAAATAGATTCACCAATGAATTTGAATTCACAAATAAATTATCGTAATAAATTGAAGTTGTACTGAAACATTAGTGAGTAATATTGCTGGTTCTTAATAATAATTATCAGAAACTTAAGGAATTAAAGAAAACTTTAAATTAAGGATTTTCACATCGAGTTAAAGAATATAATAAATAAACATAGTTTCATATTATACAAAAGCAGCACAACATGAACACCATCAGATTTCTTTAAAACTAAATTACACTTTTTACTAAATAATACAGTAACGAACAGTTCAGTTTGGAAAATATACCACTGAAGCCAATAAGGAAAATATATTGACAACAGGCAAACACTTATAAAATGGTTATAACAATATAATGGGGGATCTTTGTGAGAAATCTTTATATTATAGTAATAATATAGGTTTAAGTTATAGTCTGTTTCGAGAATTCGTCATTCTGCAAACAAGAAGACGTCAACGAAAAGATAAAAACTAAATAGGTACTGGAAAAATAATATTTTGAAGAAGGAAATCAGTAGACAATATATGTTTAGTATATGCCCCGTGTCGCAATCGAGAGAATAAAATACTAATTAAACAATTAGGTGGGGCTAGGAGAGATGGTAATGAGAATGTTACTTGGGTATTGAAATATTTATCCACATTGACTTTATATTAATAATATGGATAACAATCTATAAACAATATATGACTGGAAACTGTGATTTTAACCCCCTCGGCGAAATAAAATACAATGGTCAACTAATAGCTGCTGCTTCCTATAATATGTAAAGTGTGTTAGGTTGCTATGCGATGTCTGTCTATAGTATAATGTAGGTCAAGATAAACAGCCAGCCAGACAACAAGCTATGGTGACATAGAGGGTACTGAATGAAGGTTGCCTGTGTTCACTAGACTGGTTCCACATAATTGGCCGGATAGAGGCCAACCCTACTGTCCTTGCGACCTTTACACCAGCCTTGTTCATCTTCGTCCTCAAGCTTTTCGAATATATCGCCTAAAACACACAAAACAATAAATAAAAGCCTTGTGTACAATAATATTATAATATATCGCACAGAGTGTAAATTTCAAAGTATATAAAGCTAACATTATATTATTATTTCATGCCACAATTATTATTAATATGGTTTTTATTACAAGGATTACTGTTTAGTAATAAGCCGAAATAAAGCAATGTAACATATAAAGCTAATTAACTTAAGTTAAAATGGGAATGAATTATACGGCCAGTTAAACCAACTATAAAGATCGTTGGTAAATATAATAAATCAGAAGATAAAAAGTTTTTATTGAGAAAATAGTTCCCTAGAAGAAAAAACAACTTTAAATCGATACAGGATTTATTGACAGTTCATGTTTGAAGCTGTTTGACATTTTGTGATGGAGACAATCAATAGGTAAAAGGAATACAGTGATGAAAGTCTAACTTGCAAATATCTTATTATTCATGTTTTTTTAATCGAAAAATCCAATAATCAAAAAACTAAAATCATAGAACAATCCACTCCGATATCTATAAACTGCTTAAATCACTAGACATAGTAACCGCCGAAGATACAGAGACATTTCTGTTACTTACCACACTAATAAATTCTACATAATATTGTAGAAAGAACAGCTACAGAAATTATGCAAATGGCTTGATTTAAACAGCAGGTAGGAGTCAAAACCCAACAAAGGACCGGAATTAGATGGGATTTTTATTATTAAAGTTGTTGAACAAAATAACAGTCAAATGCGTGGGGAGGAATGCTAACTGCCAACCCTACACTTATAATTATGTATTTATAGTGGTTACATAATGCATTCAAATGAAATAGTACACGTATTTTATACGATCTAAATAACGAAAGGGTTGTTCTACAAAATCGTTTATTTAATTATGCTAAATTTGCCACATATTGGATGATATCAAGATGCATGGAAACATACCTAGATAGTGTGATAATACGAATTTATGATTTGCTTATTTTAACGTAAGTCGCTAGTGTTGTTGTATTTGGAAAAAAGAAAGGATTACGATTTAAATATTAAATTAAGAAACAGAATAAAACTTAAGTATTATATCAAATTATTGCACATACTAATTCGAACACAACCAAACATTGTAATCAAATCAGAATCATCCTAACCTATCCAACATCATAAATATAACACGCAGTCCTAACAACTGCAACGCTTTTGACACCGACGAAAAGACGACAACGATATATTAGCAATTTACGACAATATAATTATAAATCTATAAATCAAACATAGTAAAGAAGTACTGACCCGCTTTAAAGGATATCTCGTCCTCTTCAGCCCCGGCATAGTCGTAGAGCGCTCGAACCTTGATGCCTGGTTTCCCGTCATCAGTAAGATTGTCGTAGTAGTTATCCGAATCCAGTGGTTCTTCGGAGAAGGGAGTTTGGTGTCTGGTTGTGAAAAGGTAAACAAATCTTGAAGACTATTTTCAAAACAGAAATGGTCTTTATTGAGGCAAATCTAGTTTAGTTATTGTAATAAACAGTGTTGATAAATAAAATGGAGCATAAAGTTTATTTTAGATTCAATGTAAAAGAAAGTTAACAGGATAATACTTTATTGTTATATAAAAGCAAAGATTTTTCATAATGACTAAAGTCAAATATTGAGTCAAAACAAAGTTATGAAGGCGACTATTTTTAGCAAGTTTCATAATTTCCATTTATAAGCAAATATTAATCATATCTAAAGGCGTTAATCAACTCCACGTATTTTCATACGTAGCATTCAATAACCACTCTCCACAAAATAGAAGTAAATCTGCACATTTCTTAACGGCACGGGGGGATACTTAGCATTGTTGATCATAAATACAAACTATTTGCATTAGAGTGCTAATATATGGTCAATGCGTCTATAGGTATTTCATACTTTATGGTATACTTCAGAATACTGGCGGATGAATACAATTGTGCACTGATTCAATCAACAGGACATGAACTTAGAATTACTTACATATTTGAATAATATTATGATAATTCTCGGAGGTGGTACAAACGAAACAATTAAAATAAAATCATACCACCGTATAATTTAATACAGTTTCAAAGATTAAAAGCTGTGTTGACTGATTCAGTTCATTTTAAACATAAAAAAACGTAATCTGAAGTAATAAATATAATTGGGTAAAAAAACACCATAAAACATGACCACCCTTTAAATATTATGACAAATGAGATACTAATTTAAAATGAAACCCGCCTATAAAAACTTTGCTTCAGATTTTCGCTCGAAGGAGAGAAAGAGTCGCGCACAAAAAGCAGATTATCCAAATTCCTCAATCGTAGATTGATATTCACATGACGTGACAAAGATTTAAAGAACAGAATGTGGGTAGCCACTTACCTAGCAATTAGTAGCGATTAAAATATTACATAAAACAAGCATACATATGCAGTAATCATAGTAATCATTGAATAAGCACTATATAATATTATTAATATGGCTCTACACATGCTGCTTAGTTAAGCGAAAAATATAAATAACGCCGAGCAAAAAGAAGGGATTAATTTGTGTCTGTTCTTCGTTTGCAATGCATAATACTCATACACAGGAGTTGTAGTTGGAACACCATTAACAGCCGATGGAGTGGGTTGACTAAATGGATTCAGGGTCTCGTCGTATGAGATCTGGCGTTGTGTAACAGCACTGAAATAGCACGACAGACCTCTATAACCACTTTATCAAGCATGGGTTAGAATGAAGCGTCCTATTTAGCGCTCATGTTTCTAAAAGAAGCGATTATGAATGACATCGACTGTCAACGTCATTCTAAGCTGTTTAGTGTTAACACTTGAGGTCAAACGTTGCATAAGAATGAGATAATTATTGGGCCCTTAACTTTTATGTAACTTACAAGTATCGTGTCATATAAAGCTGTGTGGTTCCGTTTTAAAATTCAAAAGTGTCAATTCTATAAATAGTTTGTTTAAATTATTTTACATAATTTTCTTTTCAAATTGAGATGATTATTAGAGATGAAATTATGTACAAAATTGCTTAGTAAAAAGATTTAGCTGTTTTAGATGTATCCTTGATTAAAAAACGAACCCACATAGCACAATTAGGTATTTGGAGTTAACATCGAAAAGCAGATAAAAACAAAAAGCTAAGTAAGACATTTAAAACAAAGAATCAGATTTAAACTTTTTTAAAAGCTACACAAAACTAAATGTATGAGTATTATAAACACAAGTACAATAATTAACTACATCTATACAGAAAACGTATCAGTTACAAAAATGTTTAGTAGTACAGCACAACGAGCAAAATTACTCAGCCATTTGAATTATAAGTAATATAGAGATTAAATTTAATTTATAGAACACGAATAATAAATTTGGATCAGGTCGATAAAAGCTATAAAATGAAAAATAGTTTCATATTGAAATAAGTGGTAAATAAAAATAATAGAGAAGCAGGTTACGTGGTACCAAAGTCAATAAAATATAACAAACCCACAACACAGATAGTGTACTGTAATATTGAATAAATTCTGAGAAATTGGAATTTATCGTAAACCTTGAGAACGTGCAAGTGGTAACTACATCTATTCTTGATAATATATATTAAGAGTTTAAAAATGGCATATCCAGTGCACACAGAAAACAGATTAGAACATAGTGTACACATATAATGAGACATACTGGTAATTTACCCTCTAATCTGGCTATATTACCGAAATAACAGGATTTCCTTTTATTGTGTTAATAAAACTATTAAATTGTACTAATCCATTTCAAAAGAATCGTGTAAAAGAGATAATAGTAGAAATAATTCTTCCCAAGAATAGTTAAGTAATACGTTTTATCTGAAAATTATTTTAAAAATATAACAAAATGATCTCAGGAATTAAACAGGTTTCTATCTATTGAATATTAATGATCCTTAGAGAGGACTACTCATAACTCACAGTTGCGATGCTGAACCAGGTGTAACGGACTCTGGTGTTCCCGTGCTGTTGGCCCCATTGTGCCCCCCGGCAGATTGCTGGTTAGAGAAGGCAGGATCTGTGCTGCCAACAGTACCTCCTCCACGGAAGCTGCTTTGACGAGAGTTGGTCTCATTGTAAGTGGTAAGGGTAGCCGGATCTCCACCTCCCCGCTTCTTGGAGAGAGCGTGTGCATCAGGAGAATACTCCTATGTGGGGGGGCAATACAGAGATTGATAGTCTACATGTGGGTTAGGTAAAGGGTTTAAAATGGTACCTAGTGCTCATATTGGTACAAAATAAACAAATTGTGTACATAAAACTACATACATATGGTAAAATAGTGACACACAGGATGTACATTGGTACACAGTGTACACATAAGGTAAAAATTGGAACATAGTGTACAAAAAAGGAACACAGTGTACAAAAAAGAACATAGTGTACAAAAAAGGAACATAGTGTACAAATAAGGAACATAGTGTACAAAAAATGGAAATTATGTACAAAAAAGAACATAGTGTACAAAAAAGGGACACAGTGTACAAAAAAGAACATAGTGTACAAAAAAGGGACACAGTGTACAAAAAGAAACATAGTGTACAAAAAAGGGACACAGTGTACAAAAAGAAACATAGTGTACAAAAAAGGAACATAGTGTACAAAAAGAAACATAGTGTACAGATTGGGTAAAAGTGTACATTATTGTGTAAAATTGAGATTTATTGTCTGCACATAGGTCCAGAAGGAATTCCTAGCATTTAAAAATGGTACCAAGAGTTCCTAAATATTCTTAAACGATTCGATTTTGAAAACTGAACGGACTCTCGAAGAGAGAATTTATATAACAACTAGGTACCTAATCAAAAATAAAATCTAATGAATTTGGCTTCAAAATTTTCTCTATATGGAAGAAATTCGCAGCGTTACAGATAAACAACTTGATTTTATAACTTATTATATAATATGTTTTAAAAAAGAAAAGATAGAACACAATATTAAACGGAAGCGTAACTGCAAAAATGAATTTAGGATAATTTATCCAAATTTATAATTGCAAAAGAATAATCATAAAAATGGTAATTTTACAGAAATAAAACTTCATATTATACAGATATGAACTAGAATACGATCGCTGATTTAAAAGATTACCTATCTTCATAGGACTTCTCTACTTCTTTGCATTTGATTGATTAAAATACCCCCCTCTTTAAACTATTGATCAAGACATATTTGATATTAAATTATTGACAAGATTCAGTGACGACACGCTAAAGAAGTTCAGTGCATAAAATTAATTATTGATTAGTAACAGTTCCTGCTATCAGCGAGGAATAGTGTAAAAATAGTTCTTCATGGAGATTGATATATTGCAGGCTCTTAAAAATAGCATAATATTATAATATGGCGGACGAATTAGTCAAAACGAAATTCACTATAAAATGAGTGAAAATCTCTCTCTAAGAGGCTATTTCTCCACGAATAAAAAAATATCTCTCCGAAAAAACAGAAAATAGAAGTAACACATTGTAGAACAAACTAGAATAGAAAAAAAGATCCCTCTGTAAATTAATCACTAAATAATGTGAGTTGTCTTACAACGAAAAAGTTAATCCCCATCAGAAAAAATATGGAAAATTATTCAAAGTAATTTTTACCTCAAAGACAGGAAAGTGTACGGGCATGTCAGCACCATAATTCTCCGACCACCAGCGGAGGTCATCCGAACTGTTTAACTGACCAATGGTCGTGTTGAACTCCGAGTAGATCTCTGGCAGTCTGTACGTGATTAAGAGCGACAGTTAATTTACATAACTTCAAGGACGGTTAAAAATGTACTCATAATTATTTTTTCTAGATGTCATCAAGAGTGACAATATTTAAAAACTATAAATTAAAACCAACATTAAAATACGTACTCTGGTTTATTAGAAACATCCAAAGCTTTGTGGATTCCATAGAAAATCTGTTTAAAGAAGTCAAGCCGAGCATTTTCATTGGTTTGAGATTTTTTGAAAACCTGAACAAATAAACAATTGATGGATTAAAAACTGTAGACAGATCAATATTTAACAAAACTAATACGTCTTGCGATACGTCTTGTTATATTATGTATCTTTGACTCAAATGCTTATTGCTTCAAAATAATACAATTTATAAATTTACTTTTGAATCTTATCGCAGAAATACGAAACAAAGGGTATAACGAAAGAAACAGAGAGAAAGTAATTAAAATGTTGAAATTCCAAAATCTCTTAAAACCTGACAAGCAAAAATCAATACTGTTTTACTAACGCTTGCACTGGTATGAACTCTAATATAGAAGCATAAACTAAGAAGGGAGACTCTCCCAAAGTTTTGACTTTATAAGATCAGAGAATGAATGATGCAGGCGAGAGTTTCATCTCTACTGTAATATAGCAACTCTGGATATACGGGGGCCCCTGTGCAACTTTTACCCCTATTCTTATAGAGAGAAGATGTCTAAATAGTGAGTAGGTAGGTAGGTACTGTATACTACCTTGAAGTCCACAACTATGGCAAATAAATAATCAATAATGGAATGGACCCAAGAATAGAATTAGTTCATATTATAGTTATCCATGGAATAACCAGTGCAGTTGAGTGGATGATGATCGGGGTCTTGTTAGGAAATACGAAAACCTATTCTAAAGGTAGCTGTAGTTTGGGATTTGCGGTGTGGCTTGTAGGTTAGAGAATGGAACTAATTATTCGGAAGTGTCGAAATCTCCTGATTTAAAACGGCAGATATTATAGAGGTGGTGGCCTGCCGTTGATATTAAGACTGAGATGTACCTACATATATTCGTTCAGCATAGATTCTTGTCAACTGAGTTTTTCTCTCATCTCGAGTCTCTCAGAATAAAGAATGACTATAGAGAATTATTTGATCTGGGCTTACTTAGATTGTTTCTACAACGGTCGGTAACAAAGAAGTATCAAGAAAGAGGAGAGACAACTGAAAGTTAGACTGACACTTCTCCACTAATAATGTTGTTATGACAATTAAGAATTATTGATTAACAACATAGTATTAAGTTGGATTGTAAATATGCGAAAATCTATGAAAAATCTCGATTTTAAAGGAGATTACTAATAATAATAAATTACAATTTTAGGAATATCTTGCATTGCAGCTAACAATAAATTCGAAATTTCTGCTTAATATGGATAAATAAAAGCTTAGGTATGAAAGAACATGTTGACCCACTTTCCAAGATACAAGACAGTAGACTGTGACTATCTAAAGATAATGAGAGATTCTTACGTCAGTCATATCTTCGATATAACGGGGATTCTCCGTTTCTAGATCCTTTAAAGAGCCTTCGTAGGCCCCCTTTGTCTTGTCGACATCCTTCTCGGCCTTCTTCAGTTTGTCTTGGAGTTTCTTTTGCTAGAGAGAAGAGAATCAGGAATTGCAATCCACGGAATAACAGTAAAACAGTGCATAACAAATAACATGACGAACAAATTTATATAAAAAAATAAAACCTAATTATTGTAACACATTAAAAATCTGTTTGAATCAAAACTAACATTGAATACAAGAGTGAAATGCTCGTTTACCTCCGCCGTAAATGTAGATATATATATATATATATATTTGTAGAACAAAATGTTAAAGATAATGACATCAATTATTAATTAAGTAACTTGAGAAGCAGTAAGAAAAATGTTTAATTGAAAAATAAGATGACCTTATAAAAGTTAGAGGATAAACTTTTAGAAGTGTTATGTTATTATGCAAGACACTATTTCGATATCAATTACAATTTAGATGTAATTTGTTAAGTTTCTCTGCGTCGCGGCATAATGTCTTAAGAGAATCGATATACATGTGTGCTAATACTCTAAAGGTACCATCTATATATCAATTTCATCATGATGAAATGTATTATGGAAAATATGAGATGTCTTTGACAAACAGCTTTAAGTAAGGAATCTACTATATATGCAGTGTAATCACCGCTAACCGCTAGTCACCATTGGCAGAAATACTGTATATAATATTTGCTAGACTTTGCACGCTGCAAAGATCGACACCGCTGAATCTTCTAAATGCGGTGTGGGTACAGCTGCACCGACTCCGAAAATATTAACTATATAATATTATTATAACAAACTATTAACCAAATTAATTCTTTATTAGTATAGGGTAAATCATGTTAAGTATGTGATAGATAAGTTGCAATTGTCGGACATTAGGTAGAAACAAGAATTTAAAACGCCATCTCCGTACTGAAAACAGAAGTTGGTTAACAACTATCAAATATTTGGTATCTAAGTACTTAAGAGAATTGAAAGAATGTTGAAAATTTTATAATTAATAAAATGCTGAAGGCATGTTTATAAATTACTATCTATACACAAATATATTTAATTCTTTCGTCATGTGTCGTCAGGAGAATAGCCAATAATTTTCTTTTAATGATTTAATAAAATGGTTTCCAAATGACCACCTATCCTCCACATTCTTTCATCAACAATTAAGAAACAAACAAACAGCATCTTTGGTTTCGGTCGCGGGTACACACTAGAGGTGGGTACTGCCAGAGATTATTGATCAGTTGAGTATATCCCAATAATAATAATAATATCTTGCAAGCTTCACTCAAGATTCCATTCTAAACTCTAGCAGTCACAAGATGATCTCGTGTGTCTTCATTCACAGAGAATGGAACGAAAATGTCTAAGCACGATCTCATTTCTTCAGTGTGTAGGTACCCCTTCTTATCCGAGAAGACCCCCCCCCCCCACCCAACCCTGAAAGGGAATTTCCTGTCTCTGAACTGCGTGAGATATACAGAGATACATCAGCTCACTGCTATCCAATATGAATACACGAGCGGATGAAAATTCGGCGATCGAATTGCGGCAGCCTCCGACAAAATCCAGGCAGCGTCCACTATACAGTTGATGTGAAATTTAGTGCAATACAGCCCCCCATCAGAACGAATCCCTTACCATAAACTTTAGAAGGGGGGAGCAAGGTTTCTAAATGGATAGATACAGTTCTCTACTCTTTAGATATAAAAGCATTGTTGGCGGTTTGCTCTATTAGGTAAAATTATTGTGCCGGGTGATATCATTAGGACATACATATTATATACCTATAGCAATTGTGATATCTTGATAAGAATACCGTATTGAAATTATTAATGAAATAAAGGTAGTTAGTGTGGAATCAAAGCATCAACAATAGCTGTGTAAAATTACAATGTAGTATAATATAAAAAACATTTGAATTTTGGTACTTTGGTAGGAATATTATTCAAAAATATAATATGTAATATACGAAAAATGGAAACCAAACCACCACTAGAAAGGTATGAACAGAATAACTAACCGGTCAACAAACGTATTATTAGTCATGGTTTCAATAAAAATGCCAACAACCACCCAATAATAACATTCCAATGCAAGCAGAATATACTAGTGGGAGGGAATGGTTCAAAGAGGAAGATTGAGCCGAGAGTTCATAAAATACGTCATGCAAAGATAGTTCAGCATAAACACTATATTTATTACTTTAGTATGAAGAGAATAAAACTGATGTACAACAACAATCTCCCTCTTTAAATGTTGGGGTCGGTACAAAAAATACAATAGGACTAAGTCAAACTGATGGTAAGCAAAATATTGCTTTAGGGGTTTGTTTAGTATATTCCTGAGTATATCTTATATGTAGATATATAGTTACATATTATAGGTATATATCTTATTGGATTATGTGACATACCTGCTTAAAGCTTTCTGGAGTGGGATTCTGTAATCAATCAAATGACGTTAAAATAAGAAAATGATCAGTGAATGAAATTGTGAACTTCCGCTTCCGAAAAATGTTTTAATGAAACTTACGCCGAGGTCAAATCAGTATACGTAACGATAAATACAAATGTATTCTATACACCACAAAAAAATACAACATCAATTAGACAATATATTGACAATTTTCTAAAATAACAGAACAATATTTGACAAAAATAAGAAAACATTATTATTCCATATAAGTTGTACAGGTTATGTGATACATATTCCTGCATTATAATTTATAAACGAGACTAGCAAATAACGATATTTGAGGAGGTTACTCATTAACTGTATCTAACATAACAATTATTATATTCATTTATTTAAATATAGGAGTAACGACACTTTTTAAATAATGTACTTATTGATTTTTTTATCAAAATACCAAAATATAAAAAGAAAATCTTTTAGTATGATACACAACAGTTTTAAAATTTCCGTTGACTGCGCCTTATGACAAACAAAAATGTATGTTTTAGTTTTTGACGTCAATGTTTCTAGTATTGAATAAACTAATGAATCAACGAATCTTTCAAGGTATAAATCCTGCCAAATGCAAAGGAATTTTTTTATAACACAAATCACATAAAACACAGCACCAATTACAACACTGACAGTAAGCCAATCTAATCCATCGAGAATAAAACAAGTAAACAAGAGTCACGAATTTATGAGAACAAATTAATCAATTAATCTCATTCATAGGGCAACCAAAGAAAAGAAAGGGTACTTTTAGACAAAAAATTGCTCCCTATTCTTTTACTTGATCACAAGGATGTCCGACATTCCGAGCATCAACAAACAAACGATATCCACAACAATAGCAAGGCGGAGGGGAGCCTCGGGTAAATTAAAATGTGAAAAATAATTGGTGAACGAAAAGGAGAAGAGGATGACTATAATATGCAACAACTGTCCTTTTCTAGGACTCCGTGCACGAGGAGAGAGAGACTTGACTGTTTGAAGAGTGAAGGATTGTGAATTTACACATATAATTCTCTGCCTCGTCTTGAGAACGAATAAAACTAGAAAGAAAGAGAGTAGCTATCGCTGCTACATCGTCAGAATCAACTTGACGGGGCGAGGAGGGGACGAATACATTTGAAATCACAGAAAAGGATTAAGCGAAGAGTTTTCTGTTCTATCACTATGACAAACATGGTGACAGTTTGCCCTGCTGAAGAAGTTGTGTTGTAAGCGCAGTTAAGCAGTGTGTTTCGTATATATTTATAAAATGCGATATGATACATAAATCGATATTACATTTGCTAGTGGTAAAATGTAATGCTATGTAACAGTGGTTACGTAATTGTAATGAGATTTGAGATTAAAATGTAAAATGGGATGCCAAACTGATGCTAAATTCAAATATTTGATTACAATTTTAAAAAACATAACAACAAAATTGGACGTAAAACTACATAGTTATTATTTTGAGAAAGTTCATTTACTGCCTAGGAATTAATTCTTCATTACAGGAAGTAAAAATAGTGGATTGCTGTAAGTCATTCTGTAATTAAATTACGAAACACAGAAAATCTGAATTTATCGAAGCAACTCAAGCTGTTCTTATAAAATCCTTTCTTTTACAAACATTTTAAATAAATGTCAGGAAGAAAAATGTTTCAGCATATATTCAAACGAATAAAATTAGCCAGCATTAATTTGATAAAGGTGTGATTAGGTTTTTGTAAGCAAACACTATAAGGTTACGGTAATTAAAGATATTTACTATGTTCTGCTATAGAAATGATTTCTACGACGACATTTTGCTAATTTATCACACAACAAAAAAATACTCTGAATAAATATATTTGAAGGCACAGTTTCAAGGGACACAAAATTTCGTTTATAAAATTAAAAAAGTTTGAACAATATAAAGCAACCAGATTATTATTTACTTTAGCAGAAAGGAAAAACGGTTAAATTAGTTTCAAACTAGTACTATAATATTATTATATACGAAGTAATATTTTGATATAATCGTTATCACGTAGGTGGTTGTAGGTGGACATAAAATGTACCTCCATTGAAAGAGATTCGAAAAATAATCAAGTTACTTCAATTACGATCGACAATCTTTACGTGTGGTAAGTACAAGTGACTAAAAATAAAATAGAGTGAGTCACTCTGAAAATAAATGCGCACGAGAATAATTATTCTTACCTGATCGCTGTTCTGATCGGTAGTGGCTATTTGACTATTATAGGATTTGACCATCTTACAGGCGTTGTGATAATCTTTGCGACATTGTTGTACTCGCTTGTAACGCTTGGCCCAGGGCTTCTGACTATTCTCAAATTCCACCTCGAGAGACTTGCTCTCTTTGAGGGATTGTGGAGGGAGGGCCGACTTGTGGAAGTTTTCCTTTTGCCAGTGTTTAATCTGGCTGGCGACGTCTTCCTCCAGTTGAGTGCGCATCTCCTGAAGCAGACAAAAATGGTCACCCAGTTGAGGGAAATACGGACTTGAAGAAGCATTGAATAATTTATGTTACGGGTAGATTTCTAAAATGCTTACTGTTAATAATTTTAAGTACGAATTGAATCAAATATTGAAAAATGAAGTTTCATAAAAAATAGTTTAAGGTCAAAGCCAAAATAAGAGGTTCTTCAATTTTGATATTTTTTTTCTCTACTAATTGTGTGAAAAAGAAACTAACTCATTTTCCATGATGTTCTCAACAAAATACTGAACATTTCTTTTTAAAAATGAATTAAATAGGTAATGAAATTGCTACCTCAACAGAAGATGAACTAGCATTATAATCTAATGGTCTGATTACTCGATATGTACGAGTATATATCTTTTCTCTGTCTAGTCAACAATGCTAAAATCCAAAATTGAAAAGGAATGGTATAGATGCTAGCTATCGCCGAGGAGAAAATCAAAATAACCTAGTCGAGTTAGGGAGTCAAAAGAAAGACGAAGCGGCACTAATCAAATTAGGAAACAAGTAGTAACGAGCGCTATGTGCGACAGTAATTTGAGACCATACTAAAAATAGATTAATCTATGCAGATATTGACACCCAGGGATTTGAATATTCAATTAAATGAATTGAGTCATCCAGGGACCAAAATGCATTTACAAGCTGTCATTCCAAGAAATTAAATGCCTAGTCTATACAGAAGTATTCTTGACATTCTATTGTTTCAAACATTAATCAATACAATACGTATTTCGTGGATTTGATTTAATTTTATGTATATATTATATCGTTTATAAATGAAATTGCAATTCAAAAAAATATTCAATAAACAAAACAGTGAATAAATACTGAAATGTCATAAAGTTGTAATACAGTAACCACGAGTGTATTGGACTAATTATTTTGCATAAACGAATTTATGGATAAAAAAGTGCCTAGTCTAATCATTTGTTAATAAAAAAATAATAAATTCCATTAAAGATGTTTTAAATTCTCACCAGGTGCAAGGTTGACAGCTTTGATGCTTCAGTACAACAACCACGCCATGTAGCCTGTGTGGTTCCATACTCGATACCAGAATCCAGGAAGCCCTGCCACTTGCTTGACCACTTACTTAGACTTGTCGCATATGACTTCTCAATTTCGGCCCGCTCGTGGATTAGAGAGCAGAGCTCGGAACTCAATTTATAGGCGTTCTCGACACGTTTGACCACTCTACTGTATTGTTTAATGTCCCAAAAATTGGCTGAATTGCCACTGTCACCACCTTCGAATTCTCCACTAACCGACATTGTCTACACTACATATATGTAAGGATTTTAATTAATTGAAGATGAATTGTATATCTAGTATATTTGATGATAATCCTTTTGTGTTTGTATGTGTTTCTTGAAAGCGGCAATGTTGATAAAGTATCAAATCAGATCACAAAATCATAGTAGACGATAGTAATGAATCCAAAAGATTTGATTGAAATAATTATCTACAAATAAAAGGATAAAAAATTTTGAAAAAAATATAAAAATGATTTGGCATTTAAAAACAGTATAAAAAGTGCAGATACCAAAAATTAATCAACATTTGATGAAAAGATTTTTTATTGTTGCCCAGATTGCAGTAAGAATTACTTAATATCACAAAATATTGTTATTGTACACAAATTGATAATGAGTTCAACATTTGCAAAACAGTTGAGTAAAACATTTGTAAAATATTTGCAAGCACTAATTATGGGCATTACGCATAACATAAGTTGTCACTATTATATTATTGTTACTATTTTGATTTTATATTGGCAGATTTTAAAAATATTTATTTATTAACCAGCACATTAAAAGCTGAACTATATATATATATATATATGCAGGGTTCCCACGCTTTTCACTAGACAAAATTCCATGACTTTCCATGACCCTTTTCCATGACTTTTTCCGCAACTT
>JAUZNC010004940.1:0-36077 GCA_034780395.1 Vannuccia rotundouncinata | reverse complement strand
CTTGAAATAGCATTTTGGCTGCCTTGAAAGATTTGGTGCTGTCTTTGCTATTGTTTATTTCTTCTAAGCGGGAGTTTCTTTCTTTTTCTTTTTGGTCTTTGATTTCTTTTCTGAAAATATAAAGGCAGAATAAAATTGTTACTAAATTGTTAACAAATAAGAACGAAAACAGTCTTTATCTATTAATAATTTTCTATTAAATGACAAAAAATAAAACTGACAATATTATGCACTGAATACTGTTCTCGTCTACACTCCAGATTAAAGACGACAACGACGGAAATTATGAAATGGAAGTATACTGCGCCAATCCCAGTCATTCGGGCGAGTACAAACTCGAGGCAAAGAACTCCATCGGAGGGGGAACTTGGAACTGCTTTGTCAATGTGGTAGACTCCTCTACCTCCCCAGAATCATCCTCTGTGACCGATGCTGTGGATGGTGGGCCCAGCAGCTTGAAAGAGGCGCCCAACTTCCTAGAAAACTTCTCGGACCTCGTGTTACAGGAGGGCCAGAAAGCGGTGTTTACGTGTGTGATTGAGGGGACACCTTCCCCCACTGTAAGATTGGTAGTTACTTTGTTTTCTTATAATTTCATGTATTTTATTGTTTGTTGATTTACATATACATTTATTTTGTAAACCAAAGAAAATATGCAATTACTAAAATAAATGCTCATTTATGAGATAATTTTAGAAATTTTCAAATGCAGGTTTTCACTATATAAGTCGTTTTCTGGAAATATAATTCAAAGTTAAAAGCAATGTTGCCAGCTTATAAACCGATCCTATACAGTAGTAAATATTGTGACCTCAGGTGTGGTGGATGTTGAATGAGGAGTTCTTGCGCTCCCCTCACTACTCCTACACGCACGATGACACGCGCTTTACTTTGACGATAGATCAAGTATCGATGAATGATGTGGGTCGATACACGGTCACTGCTGAGAACACCTGGGGGGTTGCCGCTTGTACCGCGATTTTAGACGTCAAAAAGCCCGGAGAAGAAAACAAGCAGAAGTAAGTTGTTTGTATTGTTTAAATTTAAATTATTATTATATTAATGTTTTGGAAGTGAGATTACTATTTTTTCCATCGATTTTCTCACTTTCAGTTCTCTGCTCCGTGGCAAAGGCCATAACAGCGAGCGGCCACGTGGAGCTCTCTCATTGGATCGTTTAACATCAGAAGGAAGAGATAACGCAGATGACGACGAAGACGACCTTGACCCAGATTCCCTGCAGGATAGCACATCCCGCTCCATCGCTTCAATCCCGGTTAGCGACCAGCGTGACACGCGTCCTAGCCGGAGGGGTAAGGGTGCCGGTGTCGGGGGCATGAGGGGGCCTGGAGGGGCCGGACAGAAGCGCCTGGGAGGCTCCTTACAACGTTTAGGGGATATTGGAGGAGGTTTGTCCAGTGCATCACCGGGAAAGAGGAATGGAAAGTATGCTCCTTTGTCGACACGGGCGAAGAGCACTTCTAGGTAAGTGTGAAAATGGTTCGGGTTGTATTCAAGCACCCTTTGAGATGATAAGTACCTATCCGTTGTAAAATGTCGCATTTTTAAAATACATCGTCAACTTTTTTTTAACTATGCTTCTTTTTATGAAAAGATTTTTATTAAAAACATATATTGAATTCATCCGAAAATAATCTTTTTCTATTTTAAGTGTTCCGATAAATCTTTAAAAACTTCAAAATATTTATATTTGTTAAATAGGATTTATTTAATTTATTTAATTTTGTATTTTTTTAAATTAATTCAATAAGAATAATATTAGTATAAAATTAATCTTATGCCATAACAAAATATTATTTCATACAATCAGAAAATTTCCTCTTAAATGCAATTAAAACTAAGTTATGATCATTTAATTTTTTAAATTTAAACCTTTATTTATTCATAATAGAAATATATTTAGTTACGAAATGACAATATTAAAAAAAACTTTTTAATATTCGAACACAACTCAGTTTTCCTTTCTGACAACATTCGGCAGTTGCTACAGTATAGATGACTGTCCTCAATTTTCATACACACTGTCAATGTCAATCTCTCTCACCAACTCTCCTCCACCAATTATAAACGGCGAGGACAGGCCGGTGATGACGTCAGAGACATTCCTGCCCGCTCCCTTCTATTCTATCATGCATCTCACCTCTAGCTTATAAAGTGGAGTGCAATCGTAAGGGTGTCATGCGTTATGAGTGTCGTGTTGTCTCTATTTAGCGTTTTCAAACATGTATTTTTGTAAATTGTTTTTCCTTTGAACAAATATCGATTTTGAAATTTGTTCCATTTAAAATTTTAATTATTACAATTTAAACTGTTTTAAAGACGTTAAAGTTATTATATAAAGAAAATAAACAGTTTATGAAGTACATTTTGGATAAGATTATCAACAGCAGCACTTAAACGGACTATGTTCATGTTGTTCGGCTATACCTCACGTGTTCTCGCTTCGTATTGATAATGGCGTCGATCACATTCTTTTTCTCATTTTACACTCAATGATATTTCTTTTATCTTTTTGTTTTTGTTCAGTGTCGCATGATTATTAGTTAATACAAAATATAAATCTAACAGTTGCTCGCATTCCTTTATTTAAACTAACTAATATGAGTTAATTTTGTGGTTGTTTTATAGCAAGCCGGCTCCCTGGAAATAAAAAAAACTGTGTGTATAAAATGCGTGAATTCTCACTCAACATTCACAACCTATATTTTATTGAATGATATTTATTTTTTGTTGACAATTGTAATTTGTTATATTGGTTTGTGCATGGGTTATTGTTGTTTAGTAGTCTCTATGTAAAAGATATATATTGAATTTTAATCATTTTAAATAGATATCGATATCATTATTGCTTTTGGAAAGTGTGTATTTCATAATGTAGTGGAATGGTTTCATTATTTTCCTCAAAATTTGTTAAATCTTTAAAATATTAATTAATTACTCATTTTAAAACTATTTAAATTCTGTCAAATTGCGACTAGATTGATTGATTGATGTGAATATGTACACTTTAATATTTTCTTTAAATATTGAAATATTTATATTCGAAATCTTACCCTTTTTAAAATCTTCAAAAATTTTCTTTTGCTAATTGTGTTATAATAATATGAATGTTTGAATTTATTGTAACAGTAGTATTGATTATTAAATCTATCCGCATCTATTTTTTCAGACTCACATCCTTCCCCGAATCCCTCTACCGTACTTCACTGAACTATGTGACAAGCCCTCCCCATCTAACAGAACCAACTATTCCTAGAATATCTCCGACAATCACTTACACATCAGACACCCCAATCTCTAAAATCCTCCATAAGTATGACTCGATCGACGGCACGCCCAGTGTGCACTTCTCCCCAAATATTGAAGTTCACAGTGAAAGTTCAATCGATAAAACGCGTCACCGTAAACCAGTTCAAGTCGTGATCACGAAGTATAGTCAAACTTATCGATATCGGACCATTTCACAGCCAGACCTTCTCGCCGCAATGCACACTGATTCACCCTCTTCATATGAGCCGGCAAACGAGGCTACATTCCTACCTCGTCGGGCCACTGTCGGCAATCCGAGCGAGAACCGACCTATCACTATTGTGTATGAGCCCCAACGTCGTCATAATACTAATTCTACATCTAGTGGAGAGGAGGAACCCTATGATCCCAGTATGTACAGTACTGTGGAGAGCAGTGAGTTTGACTCTTCGTAAGTGACAAAGTTGGAGGAGAGTGATTGTTCATTATGCCCGCTTTATTTAAATTATTGCTCCATAACATTGTTTGGTTGTATGAAAATAATAAACCTGTTTTTAAATTTTAATATGACACATAATTTAAATACTTGTAAAGTATATTTACCAGTAAAAAAATTATTTTGGAAACATTTCAAAATGATAGTTTTTTCAAAAAAGTTATTAATATTTTTAACACATATAACAATAAAATTAATTTTATAATTTTAAAAGAAGAACATCTATTCTTAAATACATTGTACAGCCTACTTTCGGCCTAAAGTTGTCTGTTATAATTTGTTTTATATATTTAACTGAAAATATTTATTTATATTTCTATACCTAACATTTTATTGTACACATTATTTTTAACATTTATAACTGACGGAGTATTTTTTATTCATGTATTACAAATTTATTTTTTCTGATAAATATATTCTCATATTTTATTCTGGTTATACCAAATTATAATTTTTAAGGAAATCATTGTATGTATGTTTGACATAATTATTGTTTAATTAATATGTTTAAAACTTTTATTGTATTAAACATTGTTTGTGTTGTAACAGTAACATGAAATATTATTAATACTTTAGGAATATTCAAAAAAAATCTAATTTAATCAAAACTTAATTTTTAATTTTTAATTCATAAATCAACAATCTCTACAAAGTTTCCTAAGAATTTGTTGTTTGCTGGTATAATCAATAATCCGTCAAGATAATTGATGTAACTTTATTGATAAAACTGCTATTGCCAACTATTATGCCATATACTACCATTATTTCAAAAGATCTCATTCTTGTTATGTTTAATTTGATCTTATCCCTAATTATTTATTAATATAATTCCGTAGTATGGTTTTGGAAACACTTCATTGTATGACTACTATTTCTGGTTTTTTCTTCATAATTTAGATATAATGTTAACACATCATTTATTTCCTATAAAAGTATTCTTATGTAGTTGTCATTATTATCCATATTGTTTGTCTACAAACTTCCATTTATTATATTTATTTCAATCTCTGAAATGATTTCACTATTTTCGTTTCGTACGCGGCTTTTCTGGTTTAATTGGTTAACAGAAATGACTTATTACTATTTTATAAAAGTGGATTTTTTCAACAAAGTTGCTGACTATTTAATACAATAGAAATTTTTGCACGAATGAGTTAAACAGTAATTATAGTCATATCAGCATATTTATGTTTTCTGATAAAAATTTAAATGGTAACATGTTTTTTCATCTTTTGTTAAAGAATACAAATAATATTAAATTGTCTTAGATCAATCCCTATTTCAACATGTTCTTTTACATTTTCTAGATAATGTTTTTTATTGTATATTAACTTATTTATATTTTACATATTTATAATATTAAAATGAATAATTATGTCTAGTTAAAACATTTAGTTTTGCTCAGTATTATGCTATGTAGATATTTAGTTTTAGTTTATTTATTAAAATACAAAGCGTTATTTTGACACAAACGTCTTTATTATTTGTATTTATTACACACATATAACCTTACAAACGTTATACATATATATATCAAATATAGTTTTAGAATTAATAAAGTGTTTATATAATAGAACATATATCCCTCGAACTATAAAATTGTTTTTTTATCAAATACCAAATTAATGTTATGCATCTTTTTCTACGCAAATTCTCTCCGTAATTTCCGTCTCTTCGCGCACTACAATGGCACAGCGTTTAGATTCGCATTGCTTGTCCTTCTCACACGGACCACTGATGCCAACCCGACCGGGCTGATGTCCATCCTTAGCGCAGTACTGGAGAACTTTGTTGTACTTGAAACAGTAGTCTGAGTAGCACTGAGAGTCTTTCATGCACGGTCCTCCTCCACCAACCAAGCCCTTCAACCGGGAATCGGTGGCACAAAACTTGAGCCCATTAACTGTGACACATTGTCCTGAAAAGCATTGTTTGTCCTCCTGGCAATGACCACCACCACCAACCTTTTTGGCAATGCGGGCGTTTTTAGCACAAAAGGCATCAAATTTATTGAAATTCTTGACACAGTAACTCGAAAAACACTGCGAGTCAGTAGTACAAGGGCCACCTCCACCAATTTTACCTAAAAGTAGATGTGGAAAAAGTGATAATCATTTCCAAAGCACTGTTTTAATTAATAATTGCATTAAAAACCTGTACTCAAAATTTCGGCCCCATTTTTTAGGTTTCAATAAAAATAAGTTTTTGAAAGAATAAATTTGATGATTTCAATTCAAAATTTACAACTTATACTTCATATTAAGTATATTAAAAAATTGAGCATGCTAATAGTTCTTCATTATTAGTAAGAAAATCATTTATCCTTGTGTTCATTTTTGATTTTACCTTATTTTTCTTCTTTTTTATTCAAATAAATACTTATGCTATACTGTTGAAAAATATATTTTTGAATACTCGAAAAATATTAAATTAAAAGTTATGCGATAATTTGATACCATTCATATTTTATGACATAACTGTTAGCTTAAATTTGATTAAGTCAACCAATTTAATTTTTGTATTACAACTGAAGACTGTACTTCCTAGCTTACAATATGTATTGGTACATCTGCGGTGTCCAAGTTTGTATTTACCTTTCTCTGAAGAATCTGCTGCACAAAAGGACGAACCTCTTTGCCTGTGACAATAACTAGAGAAACACTTACTGTCTTGCTTACACAGGCCTCCTCCACCAATAAAATTTTTAAACCTCGAATCTCTGGAGCAGTATCCTATCTTTTTTCCGTACGGAATAACACAATATCCAGAGAAACAACGACTCTCTTTCCTTTGGGAACATGTTCCACCACCGCCGATGTATCCCGGGATGAATGTTTCCTTAGCACATATTCGTCTAGGGTTTATCTTATTTAGCTGGACACAAAATCCCGAAAAGCAGTTATCATCAGTCAAACATACACCGCCCCCACCCACTTTGCCGGCTTTTCGGCTCGACTTGGAACAAGATTGTCTAGTTCCACTGCGAACACAAAGGCCAGAAAAACATTGTGCGTTGTTGGAACAAGGACCCCCGGAGCCAACTTTGGACAACAGACGTGAATCACGGGCACAAAGCTTCATAGTGCCGAAATAGTGACACAATCCAGAGAGGCAGTCTTTGTGCTTGCGACAGGGCCCACCTTGGCCTACTTTATTCAGTATGTGAGAGTCCTTACTGCATCGTTGAAGTCCCGGTTTCAATTCGTAGCATACTCCTGAGAAGCACTGATTATCTCGCTTACAAACATCACCACCTCCAATTTTGCCTGGTTTGGGTGCAATTGAAGTGCAGAATTGTTGCTTGTTGTTGGTTAATTGCACGCAAACTCCTGAAAAACACTGCGAATTTCGACGACAGCTACCACCCGGCCCAACCTTCCCTTTCAGGGGGGATTCCCGTGAACAAAACCTCAGTACACCCATCTTCGAGCAATAGTTTGAGAAACAATTACTATCCCTAAGGCAGATTCCACCTTCAGCTACAAAGCCAGGTTCTCGACTGGTTGGTCTAGCGCAGAATCGGCGATCTGTCAAGCGAATACATAATTTGGATTGACATTGCATGTGATTTTCACAGGAAAAACCACCTCCTAGTTTATTCTGACTTCTTGATCGACCTAAAAAAAGAAATCCAATAATAAATCCATAAAAAAAGTTTAATATATATTTGTACTATCTCTTAATGTTAGTCATATCCATTTTATGAGTCAAAAGAAATACTTATAATCTAGCTAAAACTATTAATCAAACTTACAAAATTAAAACTTAATTAAAATTAAATCTAGTCCATAAAGACAACATTGAAAAATTAAACTTTGAAATCTACGGAATGAAATTTCATATAAAGATTATTAGTTAAAAAACCAAATATGCACCTATAGTATATTTGAAACATGAATGCGTATAATAACATAAACATAATAAAATATTAATCCGGCACATCTTTTGATGGATACAGCATATTTACTTGTAGAATAGGGCATATTAAATAAATCATGCATTTCAGAAAAAAATAGTTAATGTATCGTATTTATAAAAATACTACTGTTTGTTTTATATTGAATATGTCCAACGCTTAAATATGTATGTTCAAAGCTTATATTAAATTAAAAGTTAAATTAGTAACATTATTTGTGTAACATTCGTAATTAATGTTTTGAGATCGCAAATGTAAAATTGTTTAAGTATTGCTATATTTTCACCCTGCACTTTAACCTAGTTAGCAGATAATAATTATCTATATTATATTTAACAAACATACTATCATAATTAATATAATAATGAACAGACACCTTTCATATTAACCAATTAAAATATTATATTTTATTAGTAACTATAATAAAAGTAGCAAACAAAGACGATCAATTAAAAAGAAAAAAATAATTTTTTATGCTCTTTTTCTACATTCAAATATCCTGGATAATCTGTACCACATTATTGACATTTATTATACATTAACAATTCTATTTATATATATGAATTATGATACATATCTATGATCTTTATCTATGATGTAATATCTATTGTATTAATCATAGTGTAGTTATAGAACTTACTATAATCTAGAAATTTAAAGATACATAAATTTTATGTAAAGTATAATTAATTACATTATATCAAAAACTGTTTTATTACAAAAAATGTTTCACTTATATTATTTCTTAAATCATTATTTTGAAAAAGCTTATAGGTAGACGAAGAGTCTTCAGGGACAGCATACAAATTCAATAAGAGTTGAAACTCTATGTATAATTATTCTATGGTATTAATTCATAAAATGAAAAAAAAAGTAATTTTGAATTTAAAACAGTAATTTACATTATTTAATATTATGATTACAACGAAAGGTCGAAATTTTAATTAAATTAATACTATATGATTGGAGTTTTACTGTCTTCTTCTTATTTTTTTAAATCAAATAAAAAGACATGTATCGTTCGTGGATTAAATTGACCCTCACATGACTTTATGGCTGCGTAATGGCTGTTATATCACTGTAATATAATATATCAATTATATATTTTTAGTTTAGGACAAATAAATTTACCAATAGCACTTATTGGATATCATGTCTTATTAAACAACATTTTTGTATAATATGTACGTTTATTAGCTTGGGAGGTAGACCCCCAACGAATTCTAACCTGGTAATTTCAATTTAGACTAACAAAAGTTTTTTAGTCTATGGATAATTTACCACCCAAAGTTGCGTTTTATATAAGTTATGTATTAGTAGACTAGGTATATTTAGATTAAGATTGTTTTCAAATTTTCTAATGAATTATATATTTAATTAATTTAAAAATTATATGTCTTTATTATAGACCCAAATTATATATATTTTTTTAATAATCTTAAAAATTCATAAATATCTATCAATAAAATTATAAAACTATACATTTAAACATAAATAAGGATTTAAAAATACACTTTTATTAGAGGCGAGTGTCACAAAATTACTATCACTCGTCAAAAAAATTAATTAAATTATGTGCTGTGAGGTAAATAATTAAACCAACTTACGTGCGTTACATAAAGTTGAATAAAACAAAAATGTGCAAAAAACTATGAATACAAATTGAACCATTCGTAGATGCATCTTGCTTATCTTTTATATATTGATAAATATATTTGAGAACCACTATTAATAAGTTATACAGAAATATAAACATTGAGATTAATTAGATAATAATAATTAGGTAAGCATTTAGCTCATTATACTTCATAATATATAATACTTCAATACTATAATGATCTTATCACAACATTGGCACTCAACCTTTATCGTGTAGCTTGACAAACATTAAATATTTTATATGTACACATTCACTATATTCGCACATTGATCTTCATCATAATTAAATTATATTTAATTGATCTGTTTTTTTGTTGTTAACTATTTTGAAATATGGCTTTCGGTTTAAGATACCAAATTAAACATACAATATTGGAACACGTATGACACAAAAAGAACGACCATGAATAAATTTTAATAATAATTATGGAAATTACAAATTGTCTACAATGTTTAACAGGCTTTTAAAATTGTACACAGTATAATGTAAAATAAATTTTGGTAATATTATTTGTTTTACTTCTTATAAAGTAATTATATTTGGAGGTCCTATCGAAAATTGGGAAAATTTCATTTACAACTTGTCACAGTGTAATTTTCTTAAATAATTCAAAATATTTAAATAATCGATATAAATGGCTATTTCAGTTCTATAGATAACAAAACTATAGATATGCCAGCTTACTTATATAGACAGGTAAAATCATTGACATCGTAATTAACTTCATAAATATTATTTCGTTATCAATGGGTAAAATAAGGTGCCGCTAAACAAACGATTTGTCGACAATAATTTTTGATTTTCTGCTTCATATGGCAGTCTATTTCATTAATAAAATTAATAATTAATAGATATAATTGTGTGGTTAATCTATCCTTTGATAGTCTATGAGGTTGTGCAGTATCGAATTTATAATATTAATTACAACTATTAATTACATCTGCGAATAATTACAATGTCTTTGAAAATGTATTGACTTTAAATAATTAGTATATTTAAACTTGTGAATAAAAAATCAATTTGTCATCTTAACTTTTTGATAATTACATTTTATAGCCGCAATCAAAAATGAATCAAGCAACAGATAACCCATATACTATTTGTCAGCTTATGACCGGACATTTAAACAGAGCTCACAGAGATATTATAGCCTGTAGAGCAAAGGCCCATGTTATAGAAACTCACATAACCAACAATTGTGAACAATTTATTCATAATTCTACCTTCCTAGTAGATGAAAACTTAAATACGACTATTAAAAATTCTTTTGCACAAAATGTTATATCCGGAGGACAGAAGAAGGAAATTTCTTCTCAGGAAGTAAATGAGGAATTCGATTATTTTCATCAAACTTGTAATAATTCAAAAAAGAAAAAGGGTTCAAAAAGTAGACATGTGAATGTACGATTTAAGCAATGTGACGAACATGAATGCAATCCATCTGAATTAGGAGTAAAAAAACACCGCGTGAGTTTTTTGGAAAATTCTGAGTTAGAAAAATCTACAAATGAAAATTGTGAATCTACTTTAAGTAAACAAAACGAAAAGAATGCTCCAATATTACATACTACTAGTACCAGTAGTAGCAATGACGCTTACCAAAAAGAAATCGACAACTGGATTAAAATTAAATTAGCAAAAGAAGAAGACTCTCGAGAAAATTTAAATCATTCAAATATCCTTCTCAAAAGTAATGATTACTCGGAAAAAAGTTCTAGCAAGTTGCAGCCTAGATTTCAACCGAGGTTTCAACAATGCAATATTTCTTATTGTGCAGAAAGTTGCTGTAATAAGAACCATGGTAGGCAAATTGGTCAAAATGGTCAACTCGAAAACAATTCTGGAGATTCCGTAAGTTGTATAATAGTTCTTTATTAAGCGTTTTAATTCTGCTGCATTTTTGTAAAACAAATTTTCGAACGGTGTTGGAGAATGTGAAAGGTTAAGGGGATGCACAATTTAATATTTTTCAAGTATAGACCTTGTATTCATTCTAATCATTGGTGTAGTCCTTCATATCGTAGTCCTTATACGGGGAGTTAATTTTAATTTCCTGAAATGTAGGAACCAGCTCATTATAAAAAACCTTAGTTTAAAATTAGGTTTGAACAGCTTTATATGGTTCCTTTTTTAAACATGTCAGAAATTAATTATTAATTTTTTAAATATTTGTTTATTTAAGAATCGTGATATTGCGCAATTATTTTAAAATTTTGGTATTCGGGATAGGTTAGTCTAGATCTGTAACTAAGTGACCTCTTATGATGGAGTGGTTCATTGCACAGCATATTATAGGAATTTGGGGATGCGTAACTCTTTTCGCAAAGACTACCACGTGTGCCTCAACGGGTCATCATAAAGCTCAAACTTATGTATTTAAAACCACGACTTATTTTTTGGACAATGAAAATTTCAACATACAGAAAACATCTGTTTGGCTTGTAATGCGTATAGATTCGATGTTTTTACTTACAATATTATTTTAGTTTTTTTTACTTCATGTATTGTTTGATAAATTATTTACCTATATATTAAATTTAAGTGAGTGTATTTCATATTTTATTTTCCAGACTTTAGCGAAATCGATTGTTAAACATACTGAGGGGGCAATAAATATGGAAGAAAACTGTTCGACAAATGATCTAACTGAAAGGAACAATGTATTTGTTAATGATAGCAATATGGTTGATGAATTTACACGATCAGGGTAATCAGTTATTATTACTTTTCTTCTATATGATGACGCGAAAATAATGTCTAAAAATGTTTAGTTCATTGTTAGATATCTTAGGAATTTGTTTCTATTAAAGCGATTTAACCATAAGGAAATAATCATTATATGTGCGAGAAATCAATAAATAAAAGTACTTCCTCAGATTCGAACTCTCCACCTTTTGATAGTCAGCTACAGACAATGGCTTATAAGAGTGCTCTCTGATCCTAAAATTCTTAGATCAAAGGTAACATAAACAGTTCTGCCTTGAAACAATAAAGTATTGAAATCGAATCCGTAAATGTACTTCTGACTTTGAATAACAGAAAGTGTTAAAGTGTTTTGAATATAGTCGAAACATATCAGAACAAAACGCTTCTAAAAATAAAATTTAACGGTCAATTGTTCGTCCTTTTCATTTTTCATTTAATCATTATAGCTATATTCATATTTGTTAGAAATAATGTGAAGACTTGGATAAGCGAAATGGAAAGAGCCATTTGGAAACTACGTAAAGATTTAATTTGTGAAAATACAACTAACAGTGAGGATAACCATGAAGAAGACAGTACAGTAAGAAAAGTTATTCAATATTTTATCTCATTTTAAATTGCACCTGAGCAAATACAATTCTAAATTATGTGTGTGACGAACGATATCATTCGAAAATGCATATAATAAAACCCCATCTTTCCCACCTAATATTTAATAATGTATATGCATGTACTGGGAGGTTAGAATCGTCAAAGAACTTTATTGTTAGGTATACAATGTGTGAAGAACAAAACTAGATCATTATATTATATTGTTAAAATGAATTGTCTGATTGCTTGAATTCATAATTTAATTTATTTGTAGCTAATAATAGTATTCGATGAACGAATAATATATGAGTACTTAAACAATTTTCGTGGTTAGGTTATTACCTACATATACAACAGTAGATCTTAATTGTAAGATTGATATTTCTTCCTAGTTAACGAAATCAAATTGAAAAACAATATTGAAGCGAAACTTAAATATATTATATTATTTTGATATTTAATTGTGAATAACTTATCAGTATCAATATCAGGTGTAGCGTTTTCTTCTCTATCTGTTATTAATATTGTAGTTTGCTAAAGTAAATCAGTTGAAATGTAAACTAAATGGATTCGGATTAGGAACAATTTTAAACTAACAAAATAATGTTACAGAATATGAACGATTAATATGCAAGGTAAAGCATTGATTAATGCAATATTTATCTAATTAGGGAAAAAACAATAGTTTCAACAAACACAAATGAAGCCACTTAGAATAGTAGTTGGCTTTTCAATCCAAAATGTCAACTCCCGATTTTGTTTTGGCGTTGACAGTCATATTGGAAGCTCTGTGCATAGTAGTGAATAGTAAGACCGCTTTTTTATCCCAAAAACTGGTAATAATTTGATATCCTAATTTATAGTATTTGGCAGATTTTTTGTCTTCAATAGTCAAAGTTTTGATATTTTTTGGATGTCAGGAACATTTTTTTTAATGTTCCAATGAGCATAGTCTGTTTATCTACGAGACGGTCAGCCAGTGTGGAGCTAGACGTGAACCAGTTCCCCATGATTAAATTTTAGCCAATTTATCAACAATAATCCTGGCCTAATTTTTTAACGACATTGCATCGGGGATGGAAAAATCACAGTTTTCAGTGTCATTATATACCACCGACGTATGGAATTCCCCTTAGTAAAAAACTTGTGTTACCCAAAGATAAACAAGGGTTAAGAACTATTCGTTTAGTAGAGTAATAATATTTTATATAATCATACAATACTTATTATGATACAACCAACTATAATAGAAATACGTTTAGTATAAATATAATAAAATACGCATTTATGCATTAATTAAAATCTTTATAACATTTTATATAGGCTAATAATGCCTAATGATATTTAATTTTTTATATAGAAATTAAATTATAATATGGATTTTTTTATTTTGTGTAAAATTATTTTATAAATATATAAAAGTGATGACGAGGAGGGATTCGAACCCATGCGTTAAATGCTTAAATTTATTTATTACTCTTCTTCTTATTTAATAGTAGTATATTAGAAGTTGTTAATTTTATTACATAATGTTTTTATTATACATTTTAATCGTTATTGTATTCTTTATTTCTTTTAGAATAAAAACCAGAATAACAAGTGCGAATATCCTGCAAAAGTAATTCCTGAAATGATACTTAACAACAGTCACGTGAGTAATTAATAGATTAATTAATTAGTTTTAATAAACTTTTTGATATGAATAAAATTAATATGTAATATAATATTTATCAATTTTAATAATATTAATGATTAGTTAATATCAATTAATATTTTTAAAACATTACACATCAATTTAATACATCAAAATATTATTTTTGTGAAAATATAAATTAAAATATTTTTATTTATAAAAATTAGAATATAAAATTCGATAATAGATATTTAAAAATGTAAAAAATATTTCTAAATAACCTAAATTTATCAAAGTAATTTTAAACTGTTAATTAGCAAAACTTTTTTTACTTATCTTTATTTCTAAATTAATATGCAGTTTTTTAATATTGTTTTGTTATAATTAAAATTTGTAATACTTTTAAACAGGACGCAATAAAATCTCTCAACGATAGTCGCTGCCCCATTGCGGATAGTCTAGTGGACCTCTGTAATCAAGTGTATCGACTACGAGCCTTTGCAGAGAGAATTTACACTCAGTATAATAATCAACAAGATCCTTCCGCTGGTGATGGGTCAAATATCCAAGTTGGGCCTTCAACAAAACAAAATGTCGACAAAAAGCAACAGTTCATAGTGCTTGCACGTTCAGATGATATTGTACCGGACAACTACTATGACGAGACAATACTTCCTTCGCGAAAGCCAAGAATACTTCGACAAAAGGATAAAGATAATAATCCAGCTTCAGAATCACAACCTCCAACGGGGACCGCTCCAATTCGACCCAGGCGAATAACTATCAAAAGTCCAGCAAAGATTTATCGAAGGTCACGAAGCAAAGAAACAGCATTACAAGTGAGATTTTAAAAATGATATGTATTGTAAGATCTATAAGGATCATCTATAATAAAAATCTTCTAAATAACTAGTAAAGTTTTATTTGGTATAGCAAAATGTTGAACATTTATTTCACTCTATATTCTAAATTGAAATACATTAGCTATGATCTGTTGTTTACAGTTATAAAATGGTAATATTCATATATATATATATATATGTATATTAAACCAAATAAAATGAATATTCATTATATTCGTGGAAGATTTAAATGAATAAAACAGAAAAATTATGTTTATACCATATTTCGGGTGAGTCATTATATTAAGTTAGTTTTTAACAATTAATATTTCAACCAAATATTAATAAATCACCCAATTAATAATTAATCTAATATTTTAATTTTTTAATTTTAACCATCGACCATAGAAATTATCTTATTTTTTACCATCGATTCATTGCATATCATAGCAAACCCAAGGGGGTGTATTAACTTTCCCTAGATTTGGAAAAAACTAACTTAATTACTATTCTTCCTATACAATACAGAACAATTCCCTTTAAATATAGATAACAGCTGGCATCTTACCTGTTTTACAAGAATTAATTTAAATATAATAAAAAAATTAGAAAATCACAGTTCACTAAACATCAGGCAAGCAATGTATAGAATTAAAATGTGTTTCAATTAATTTTCTCACAATATTAACGAAAGTCTGCTATAGATTCTCATCCTGCCATTCACCTTGTTGTAAAGCGTAAATTGATTGATATATGATATATTATTTTGTTTTTATTATTAAAAATATATATTTGACGTAAAAATTGTATTATTTAATTACAGGTGAAACAGAAGAATAAAATGCAAGCAAAACAATTGAAATCTACAACGGCAGAATCACATTTCAAAATCAAATTAGATGACTGCAAAAATGCAAACAAATCTAGTAAAAATATGACAATTTCAAAAGAATTCAATACACAGCAATGTGCTTTTCGTCCTTCACAGGAAGTTCAAACAAGGGTTTCCCTTGTTCAAGCTACCGATCAAGCTCCCCCCGATCTTCATTTATTAACTTTGGAATCAATGTCTCTCAGAACTTGCCCCAGAAACAAGGAATGTGATCCTAAGAACTATAATGACATCGAAAATACAACAGTTGCAGTATCTGTTATTGAGAGTGGCGACGAAAACGACGAACTTAGTTCGTTCTTGACCTCCTGTAATGCGAATAATAATGACTATAACCAGACTCTAAGTGAGCAGGACATTGTTGATTCAATAACTCAGAGCTCGGTTCTAGTTATTGAGGATCCTGGTGATTACCTACTTCAGGAGTCTGGATGTTCTTGCTCCTGTCACTGTTCGCATGGAATTGAATGTGATGATTTCGCTGGAAAGAATAATGAGAAATTTCAGCATGTCAGCAATATATTACCTGCTGCGTATTCTAAAAATAGCGGCTCTTCGTCAACTAATAGAGCATTAGAATCATTTGGGAACTGTAGTCAACCGAATAGTAGCGTGCCTTTGGGGGATAAAGAAGCTTCCGAAGTAAAATGTGATCCCATCGTGTCGGATATATGTCAATTCAAACCAAAGGATCAATCTTTAAAAGATTCTAAAGTAATTATGCAGCATACAAAATGTTCTGAGTGTATGCATATTTTATTAAAAAATCTAACTGAATCTTCACAGAATACAGTTTCAACAAATGAGTGCAATTTATTTTCTGTTGCTCCAATAGAATGCTGCACGGTTTATAGAAATATTCCGAATAACCAAGTAATTAATTCGAAGTCGTGTCAAACTCAAAATTCTCTTAAAAAGTCTGTAATTTTACCAGATTCACCTCTTTTCCTTCCTAAAAAGCAACAACGTTGTGTTTGTCCCAAATGTGATTGATCTTGTGATCATCTCAATTAAGGTTAATTTTTAACGGTACAGCAAATTGAAAATTTCATTACCGTTATCTGATAAGAAATATTTAGAATAAATATAATTTATAGCATATTTAAGAAAGGATCCTTACTTTTGAGCATGTTTTTACATATTTTATTTTGTATCATTAGTCTAATATATTACTTTATTAAGTAGGAACACATAATATGAAATATGTTAATATATTTAATATGTAATATACCTATAGTAATATATATATATGCAATTGTTTTATTTAAAAAAATTTCCGAACTATTTATAAATATTTTTATGCTTTTGAAATTTAAATATCAGTCAAATTAATGGAATATACCAAAAAAACTTTAGTAATAATTAAATAGTTGTATATCTTTTGTAATTATGTCTACAAATTTGTTATTCTGTTAATTAACTAATATTATTTATGAAAAGGTTTTTAATAATTAACTAATTATAAGATTACACATTTTAAAAATGTCACTTCAATCTATATATCGAAAGTTGATCTCTAGAAAGAATGTTGCCTTTGAAACATTAGAATCCGAATACAATACAAACATTAATTAATTCATTATTGCTTTATATTTTAGTAAGTTTTCTTCCAAAACAACAAACTAAAAAAATTGCGTTTGACCGTAAATCTTATTGAGAATGATTTATATGCTGTAATAATTAATCACTGAAACTGTTTTTGCCAATTTATGGTATCATAATTGCATAGGTCTATATAGGTAGGTACTAGACTATACACTGATTCAATATGATCCTTTTGTTATACTATACTCTAATAACAATTATATTTTTGGAAATATACATTTAACTTATCTTATTTTTCATTAACTTAATATCTTACTTTACATATTTTTAGTTTATAATATTATAATATAGTATTATAATATTAATTCAAAGAGGATATATATATATAAATGATTTGAAACTATCGATAATAATATTAAAATTAAAAAATGTATACACAAAAATTATGCATAATATAAAAAATATAAAAATACATACATCTTAGTATTTTATTAATATTGTTTTATGTCCAAAACAGTTGAAATTCTTTCATTATTTTATACTTTTAGATTTAATTTTATCCTAAGAGGGTATTGCGATTTAAATGACAAAATACATGCAGTTTTGAAAATCACAATATTTAGAAGGAACTAAATTCGTTTAAGGCTCGTTCAATTTTCTTATTCCTCTTAATTAGAGTCAAAATGTGGACATGTAAATATTTTAATATTAGAAGTAGTATGTGAGGAGCACGGCTCAACCACTTCTCAATCAAATTTGGCTCAAATTAATCTCCGGTTAAACAAACATAAAAATATTTTCAAACTTTGTGGCAGAAATTTCAAATTTTTTAAAAATACGCAATTTTTTAAAATTAATAATTCGAAATTATATTGAGAATTACAAAATTTCAAAACTTCAAAGAAATACTATCATTTTATCATTGCTAAAAATCCTTATATCCTTAAAAGTCCCTAAATATCCTAATAGCTAAATATTCTTAAAATTCGCAAACTATTATTTTATTTACATTTAGAAGATTTTGACGAAATTTAGAAACCTTTTTTTTATATTTACCATATTTAAACACATTTTAGTAAAATTTTAACCAATTTTATCATAATCCTTATAATCTTTAAATATCCTTTATAGTCCCCAAATATCCTTAAAAATGCCTAAATGCACTATATATCTCTAATTAATATTGTATATACATTTTACACATTTTAACGAAATTTTGAAACATTTAGAACATTTTAACATATTTCAGCTTTTGTCAAAAGTCCTTAAAAACAGTAAAATTCTCTAAAAATTTATAAAAGCGTTCAATTTATAAAATGCTCTTCACACCCAGATTTGAGTATAGCCAGCCCCTGATTTTAGAGGACTGCCATCATTTTAAGAAATTGCCCTGATTTGTAGAGATTATATCCCTTTTTTTCAGTAGACTGTCGATACTAACTACTACTTTAAAAGTAAGAAATCAATTAATTATTTACAAAAATACATTGACTTTATTGTTAAGACATTACAACACAACATTTTTAAAATTCATTTTTTGCGATAATTCATAATCTACTTATTTATCTACTCATTTATCTACTGGCGACACTGAAGGTGTCAATTGTGTTTCAATTGTTGACTCTGGCAGGATGACTTGTCGTAATGTCTTGTCAACTCTAATGACCTGTTTTGGAATGTTGTATTTCTTGATAATCTGGAAGAATCTAGTCTAGCCAATTGGTGGAATAGTTTTTATCCGTCTATCTACCGCATAATTAATCAAGTCCGATACGTTGGAATAATCAATTGAGCGTCCATTGTCCTCTGTAATTTGGCCATATTCGTTCCCCTTTACTTAATGAGAAAATAAAAATTGCAGTAATAAAAGAGCCTTGGGCAATGCTTGGGAAATTAATTCATTTTGTGGTGGCGGACGTGGTGGAGTTATATGAGGCGGTGTCGCCTCTTTTCACGTCATACGTTTTTGAATTTTGAATCTCTTTATGCAGGTTGTAAGCATACATGTTATGCTCTAAATCTGGATCTACATATATTATAGTTTCCTTCTTCTTCTTTTCCAGAGTTTTTATTGGTAGATATTCCTCTTCAATGATTAATACAAATCGTCGAAACAATTGATAATATCCAGTCATACATTTTCTTTAAGACGCTTTTACCCCGCTATCGTGTTTGTGCAATTGCGCAAGTGTGAGATATGCATATTGAGGTTCCTCTCCCGGAAGAATTTGACTTCTAACTTTTAAGTTATCAGGAGTTGTCTGATACAAGTCACGAAATAGATAGGCATTAATAAGGATTATCACTAACAATATCATTAACACGCGCATTGTTGGGGGTCTTTCGTCCGAATTAAATTAAATTTTCTCTTGAAAAACATTGAATTTTGTTAAAATTTCCGGATAATTTCTAGTTAACTATTTTCAAGATTATGATAGGTTTATTCGGGTAAGTATATATATACAAGCAACTAGTTATTTATACATGGAAATTAGCAGATAAAAAATGTAAAAAATAACTGTATTTTTTAATCAATAATTTTTAAGGATATTTAGGGATAATAACAATTTTATTTATATTGATTTTAAATCTCACTATTACCATAAATTAATGCTTTTGACATTTAGAGACACTTCTTATTAACATAGATAGAAAAAATATAAACCAAAAAATTTTTGGTGCAAGCTAAAAGTGAAATTGTTTAAGTAGATTATACAATATCGTTAATATAATATTATTAAAAATCAATTTTTGTTGTAAAAAAAATAATAAACAATTAGACATTCGGTGAAATTATTAAGTGACATTTTTTAATGCAATTAAAACATACCTTAAGGTTATAGAAAGTTTCTGCTATTATTTATTCTTAATAAACTAGACATAAATTTTTATTTATGGCATCAGTGGTGGATACAGGGGTCGTCCCTCTGACTCGCGCGGGGGGTTTGTACTATAGTGTGACACCCTTGCTCGCTCTGACTGAAATTTTTTTAATAGTTCTGAGACGCTCTCTCCTACATTCTAAGTCATAAAATTGAAAAATCTACATACTTCCTGAGCTCGCATTTATAGGCTACGCTGCTTGTGTAAGGGCATAAGGGCAGGAGATTGATTGACCCCCTCCCCCATCATAGTTTTTAAAGGTTACCTTCCGCCCTGTTTAACCTAGCATTGAGTTAAGGTACTTTCTACGCCTCTTGCATTGACCGAGCACTTCCCATTGAAAAATCCCAGATCCGCCACATGTGTATGGTGTGGGATCTGGAGAAACAGGATAGTTGGTCCATTCTTTATAGAAGACAATCTTTAATCTAATAAGTACCTGACTTGCTAAAAGATACAGGGATACCACCATTGAATGAAGAGGCTCCAATTTATTTCTAACAAGATGGGGCTCCTTTACCCCATTATATGGCAACATTGTACGTGAATAATTGAATAACACATTCCCTAAACATTGGATCAGACGTTGAGGCCCTTTGAAATGGTCCGCCAGATCCACCTATCTGACACTACTGGATTCTTACTTGTGGGGTCATGTTGGACTATGTAATTTTTGTAATAACAATAGTAAGCAATTATTTCATCTGAATATTTTTTTGTACTAAACAATTAATTTTTCTTAATAAAATTATATTCTTTTTGGAGACATTTGGTCCGTGTATATTTGGGTCCTGTATATAAAATAATATATATTTGCATAATGACATTCTATATTTCTAATTATTTGAATTTGGAAAATAAAATTGTTATTTTAAATAAATTTATTATAAAAAGAATCTTATGAACTTTTTTTAAAATTTTCGTTATAAAAATAATTTCCTATTATAGTAATATGTACGTTTAGTATAAGTATAATAGAATACGATAATTTATTATTTCATTTATGTATTATAATATTACCTATAGCTATTTTTGCACTCGCGTGACATTTTTGTATATTCTCTTTTATTTTTGAATCAATTGAATATATCGATTACGCTAGCCGAAATAAACGTTTACAAATTGTCCTCAAACTCCTGCTGTGCGTCCAAACTAAATATTTTTCGTGAAACTGGAGTTTTATGATTTTTTGTGTTATAAGTAATGTCTTTTTCCTACATTTTTTCGTCATACTTCAGTTGCATGATAAAAAATACGGTTCCAGCAATAAAAAACGCATTAAACTCAAGTTTTACAAAAAACACAAGGAAAAAAGCTGTGTGGACCAATGACTTAATATATATTATTTATCTAGACCGGCAAACTGACCAATATTCAATAGTAATAAACGTCCGCGCAGAGGAATATATCTATATCGATAATCAATGCCAAATTGATGGGCGGAAGTTCAACAATAACTCATTAAGATTTATTATTAAATTTATAAATTAATCCATTAATATTGATTTAAAAACCCTCTTTAAAATGAAACTAATACGTATGTAATTGTAATGCGCTCTATAAATAATATATAAGTCAATGGTGTGGACGCAGTATTTTTTAATATAATTGAAATGTGCTTTATAAATAATATATAAGTCAATGGTGTGGACGCAGTATTTTTTAATAGCTTTTAGATTGAAAAGTATCCATCAAAAAACTTTTTGTACAAGTTTATTGTTTAGATATATAATAAATATTATAATAACGTTAATATGAAAAAATGGTTAAAAAACTGTTGCTGTTATAACAATAAAAACTAACAATTTGAATTAATTGGAAAAGTTATATAAATGAAATTACAACATTAGGTTATAGTGAATTTTATAATTTATTCATTAAATGAGTTATAAATGTGTTTATATAAATTTCTATTTAAAAATATTAATTAACACTCTATAACATAACTCTAATTATAGTTAAATAGAGATAGTGTTTTAGTGAACTAAACATATTAATTGCTATAGTTTTTGTTGTTGGCGGATTTAACAAAATTGGGATTTCCAAGAATTTAAGTACATTATATTACTTTACGTAATACTTGGTAATGACTGTGAAAATATACTTTCTTTAATTTAACTCTATTATTGTTAATATATAATTAGTATAGCGTTTGCTTTTTCTTAAAAATTTAAAATCATTTGATGGATTTATAAATCAGCTGATTGTATATAATCATATTGGCCTGCCTAGATTTATTGTATTTTAAATTGAATATTTTCAGTGTATAATATTTCCATATAATAATACTTTATCCAAATTATACCTTACCTGATATTCATAAACGTTTGAGAAATGTAATGATTTTTTAATCAAAATAAATTTAATCTGTTGTTTTCCACTTGCATAGAGGGTGTGGGGATCATAACTTTGGAAAGAACTCAAATTTTCTTCAACCTCCTTAATTGGGAGGGTGTTTCATTTTTCTGATCAAAAAACACATGTTTTTACTTTTTAGATAGAAATTAAAAGTTAAAACATATCAGCTATGGTTTATAGTAAAAAAAATATGTTTTTGAGTATGTTTTCAAATGAAAAAATTAGTTTCATGTTGGGGATTATTAATCCTTTTTATTCTTGTTAAATTATTGAAATCCCTTACAGTTATGGTAAAATTCAATAAGTGACTGTATGGTCCAGTTTATAAGGTCCAGTTTGATCCAGTTGATAATAGTAAAATCAAATTCTCCATAAGTTATTTAGTATTAATAACCACTAAAATTATTAAAATCCTTTACTGTCTGATTAAAAGTCAAAGTATTGGAAAAAATAAATAGGTGTCCATCAGATATCAATAATATTAATATTTAATAAAGTTTATAATAGTAAATTCTAATTATCCATTGATAATATAGTACTATTTGTCATTTTAATTATTTAAATCTGTTTCTGACCTTGTGAAAATAAAAGTATTGGTCAAAAATCAATAAGTGCTAATCAGGTATCAATAACTATAATTAATCAAGTTTTTAATAATATAATCGAATTCTCCATATGCAATAATTATTAATAATTCTCCACATGTCATTAATTATTAAAATTATGCACATTTTTTATGTCTTGATGAACAACAAGGTATTGTTAAAAATTGTTTGTTAGGTATTGATAACTATAATTAATCAAGTTTTTAATAATAATATGATTATTCACCAATTTAATCCATGGGATTAATTTTGGCTTTGAATTATTATTTCCTAGGTATATTTTATCAAAAAATATATATTTTTGTACATGTAATTTTTGTTTAAGTTTTTTTAAACATATAAATACACTTTACACATAAGCAAATAAGTTTATCCATCTTTTCCATATTAAAATTGCCATCATAAATACGAATTTAGGCTGAAATATCTGATATACAAAAGAATGGAATACAGGCTTATAAAACTGTATCTTTTTATTAACTTTGGAACAGAGATTATTAAAAGCCTGTTCAATTTGACAATTAATAATCAACATTAATTAACATTTTTAATTTGTTTAGGAGAATTTTTATAACTAGACCTTATATATTGAGTATAATCATCCACATTCTTTTTTTTGTTACATTTAATTATAGATTTAACATTTGTGCACTCCAGCTAAAATTATCCAGTGTAAAATCAAACCATAAAACATTGTAACAGGTGTTTTCTAGTCATAAAGCTATTTTTAGAATATAACAGACATCACTAAAATGCTGATACATAGTTAATGTTTAACTCAAAAAACTATTTGTAGACTATTACAACTATTTAACTCATAAATATATGTGAATGTTATTTATGAAAATAGATTTGACATAATATCTTATTAATATTATCAACTAAGTTTATTGGAAATAGTATTGTAATAAAAGTTTATTAGTATTAATATCTTCAAGCAGCATGTTCAGTTTTAAAACTTCCGATTGAGAAGAACATAATATAAACAAATGATGTTTTTACATGCAATCTAACCTAATAAAACCTCTGGAAATAAAATAAAAAACTGGAGATTGTAATAGAGAATTTTTATTATGTGTATCTGCATTATTCTTATCTGACCTAAAATAAACAGTGCATACAATTATGTAAGGGTGAATTATGTGTTAATATGTTGAAGAAGATTTACTCATTAATATTCTTCATTTAAGGATATTTTTTAAGTTGAAAATTACCCAAAATTAGTTATTAAATAATCCTGCTTATTTTTTATGTGATTTCTGTTCAATATTATAATACAGTATTATTTGATTTGATTTTTCTTTGATTTGATCTTTATTTTTTTTTCTAAACTATTATTGGATGAAATCGGTAGATGATTTAAGTTTGTGATAACCGTGTTCTTTTTTAAAAATTGGTTTCTATCAGGGTAGTATAAATATAATAAAAAAAATACTTTTTAATGTTTAATTATAATTTCCAGATTATGAGTAGAACTTACCAATCAGGGACTGCTTCTAGTAATCAAAGAATGTCATATTCAACCAATAATTCTTCACAAATTCAACCAAATTCACAACAACCTCAACAACAGGAAAGAGTTCCAGAATAGTAAGCTGTTTTATTCAGTTTTATTTTATGCAAGTTTAAATAAATTACATGCACATAAGTACTCAATTTGAATTGATTAAGATCCTTTTTGTTTGAGTAAATATACCAATAACACATATAACATCATACATTTTCCTATATAATACCTAGCAAAAAGATCTATGAAACAGATAGTTTAATACTATTGAGAAAATTGTTTTCATAAGGATTATAGTTTACTTTAATATAGTATCAATTAATCAGACACATCGGAACAGGGGGGCGGGGCTAAGATAATATCATATGTTTCAGCCCCCCCCCCAAAAAAAAAATTGAAATACATAATTATATAGTTCTGCCCTTTTATAAATTAGGTAGTGTACCACTATATCTGAAGGTATATGTTTCCATAGGTAGCCTTTTGGGAATCGTCAAAGTGACCTTTGCAAATCGAGCCCCCCCCCCCCCCCCACCCACACACACACACACTCAAAACGTTTCGACGTGCCTGTTAAATTATTATTGTGCCATTTATATTCTTCTACACTCATATTACTTTTTCATAATTAATAGTTTATATCAATTTATAATATATTACAAGACATAAATTCGCTCTGAATAGCAATTAATAACGTTGTTATATCTTTTCAGTCGAGGTGGATATTCTGTTATTCCTCCAAATGAAGCAAAGCGAAATAAGATACAGCAACGTAAATATATTTCATGAATCTTATAAAATTAACCGAGTCTTGGATTTTTGTTTCACTACAGACGTAGTTTATTTTGAAATATAATGAAGTTTTTCGTAATTTTTAAAGTTTTAATATAATTTTTATTTAAAATCACTCAAACCAACTGCTATCAGGATTTAATGTGCACTGTCAAAAGTTCATCGATCGTTCATCAGTATTTTACCACATCTGATTAGTTTTATTTTCTTTATGCATATTCACCATATTCAACACACTTTTTGTAATCTTAGTGGCCGCAAAAGAGGCTGAAGCACACGAACAATACAAACGGAATAACGTTCCCAAATATAATATTGTGAGGACTGTTGGTAAGTATAATTTAAAATGTCTATAATTATTATTTAATAACGATTTAAAGAATGATGTAAAACTTATTTCTTTAATTTCAGTGATGTTAAAACTTTCATTTCATTTCTAAAAAAACTCATGTAATTCAAAAATTCATGAAATTTCATTTGATAACATTTGCTACCAGATAATACGCTTAGTGGTTGCTTCCAGGTTTTATAATTTTTTTTATCTTTTGAATAACATTTATTTAATTGGTATTTTACTTGATTTGTTAAATCTCTTATGACTTTAAGCTATGTAGCAAGAGTCTTTTTTAGTGGGGAAGTAACAGAAAATAATTTATTCAATCATATAAGTAACATTGTTTCCGAAATATACGCATTTTTCAAAATGGCGCTGACGATACAAAAATTATTTCCTATCTTTGGTTTTATTTTGACATTAATGATATATTTGTGTCAATGTGTCATATTTTGCGGAATAAATACCATTATTAATAAACTAAATTATATTAAAGGTGATGGAAAAATTGGTTGCTATTTTTGTTAAATTTTGTATATTGATTAATTGCGGTATGACCAAATATAGTTTTGGATTCAATCGAAATACCTTAGATTTAAATTTGATGTATTGATGATTCTGTTTGTCATAATAAAAATAGTCTAATGTCGTTCTATTTCTTTGTTAGTAAAATGTTTTTAATACCATCCTAAGGTGGCGGTCCAATCCCCAGAGTACCAGCTGCATTAGCTCCCAGCCGGAGCCGAGTTGTTCAGCAAACCCCAACTGCTGCTTCTCTGGAACAAGCTCGACGGGTGAGAACTTTAAGTAACTCCTTTTACCGATCAGAGCGATAACCTATAAGAGGGTGATCCATGTTTTGGAACCATATTCGATTGAGATATTTCAATCTCATCAGCAAAGGCTATTTATTCTATACTTAGTAAATCCATATTAAAAATGCAATTGTGATTCTTATATCGCAATTTGTAAAACGAAGATGGCAGCTCGTGGGTAAAAGGTTAAAAGAAAGTAAAATTAACTCAATTATAAGTATTTTGCTTCGTTTTTACATTTTATTTTCTCCGAATCATAGGATTGAATATTTTATTAATTTAACTGCACATGATTGTCTTGCTCTCATATGAATTTCTATAGTCATAGAGCAACTTTACCTTGTATCCTCTTGTAATATGTATATAAAGACCATTAGATAAAAATTCAAATCAGTGTTTGTTAAAATAATAAAACGACCACCTTTGCATACTAACACGAATAACATAAATTTTCAGCAAAACAGAGAAGCTTATAGACTAAGCCAAAAGTCTCTTGAAGAACAAGAATTCACGAAGAAAAAGGAAACTGCTCGCCTACATTCTGAACAAAATGCGGAACGGGCAAGCGCTCGTCACCGACGTTTGGAAGAAGATAGAACACTGTGAGTTGGAAATATTTTTCACCTTTAGTTTATAGTCATAATTCAATATTAATTATATATTTTGGACATTTTTTTATTATTTGCTTTTAGAATGTTGTTGATTATATCTGGATAAAATATTATTATTTGAACAACAATTTAAAATTCATACACTTAAAAAGATATCAATGTCTTTTATTGATTGATTTTAATCAACTGATCGGTATATATTGATTGAAAATCTGAAATTAAGTATACATTATAAAATTTAGTATATATTCCCGATTATTCATGGAGGTAATGGGTACCGTTATTGGGCCCTTTATTAATCTTTGTCTAATCAACTTTAAATATGTAGACATCAAAATCTCCTAATATTAATGTTTAGGTTATAAATTAATAGCCATCAATTTTTTCTGAATATATGTTTCTTTGTGTTTGTTTCTCATGAAATGGAGTTTATTCAACAAGATTTCATTGTTAAAGAGTAATATGTATAATGAGCCTTAAAACAAAAGCTATAATATTTCGATTATATATATAACTATTGAGGGAGAAATTGAAAGATTATTGGCTGTGTAACCCGCCCGCTATATTTATAATTCTGTGCGAAATAGCTATATGTTTTTGTTATACATGTAGAATAACAATGGTACAATATAGTTTGGAAAGTTGGTGAATTGTTTTTTACTGTTATATATTGATAACTAAAATTTTATAATATGAATTGTTTTTACTGTTATATAAAATTTTAGTTATCATTATATAACAGTAAAAACAATTCACCAACTCTCCAAACTATATTATACCATTAATTGTTATTCTGCTTTTGAGAATAATTGTGAACTCTACTCCAACCGAGTAAATAATTTAATTCGTTAGTTTGTGCAAGTATATTTTCGGGCTGCGAAATATCACAATTTTTGCTATTTTTTAAATTTAAATTTCCGGCATGAAATTTTCCTTTGCGAATATTTGAAACCCGCTATTACAACAAAAGTAACGATTTTTCAAAAAACTACAAACTATAACAACTAGTGATTATATTAACAATACATTGTAGAATATTTAAACCGTGTTTATTTTATTGATAGTAGAAATACTCTGAATAATTCTTCTTACACACTTTTCTCATGGAAAAGTTTCATTGTTCAATATTTATTGATTTTTAACTTAATCGAAAGGAGAACCTAAATGGATTAGTTCTGAAATATAATAGTAAAAACTAACGGAATATATCTTTGTAGTAAATGGCGCTATGTACTTACTTATTAAGATTGTTCGATAAGATTCTACAAGCATTTTATTATTTTCTCTATTGATTTTAAAATTCTGCGTATTCCTAGCGAAAGTTCAGTAAAATTATAACGCATCGATTATTTTGTTAGATGATGTCATAATTATTGCATATATTTGGTGTACTTAAAACTCAGTTTAAATTTTTTTATTAAAATAAGTTGGTAGCAAGGTACTTCTTTTATATAATTTCACTTTAATCACTTCATTTGACGTTGAATTACAACAGGCCGTGTTGATATCTTTTAGGAAATATCTTTTAAATTTATCTAACTTTTTCAATGGCTTCTATAAAATCGGTTTATATATTTCAGTATTGTTTCTAATTTAGTTTTTGCTTTTCATTTCAGTAAAAACGATGCATTTCTGAGCAGGCTTGAAGCTAAAAATAAGCAAAAGCATACTTGAACCTATTACTTTAAAGAATACCAAATTATTTTGAAACTATATATTTCATTTGATATTTATGATTTTTGACGTGTACTCATTTTTATGCAATTTTGCAAAAGATGATATTCTAGGATAAGTTTGAAATGTAGTATGTAGTCTTCTTTGGATGTACACAATCGTTTACATATCATCTTTGTATCTCTCTATGCCCATAGATATTCATTCCCTGGGTTTTATTTACTTTACTTAAGATACATACTTTTTGTTAATTTTTCAGTACCATACTATTTATAATATGTCATTGTTTTCATCCTATATTATTCAGATATTGTAAAACTTGTAAAATATTGTATTTTTTAATATCCTATTTTGTAATTGGCGCAATAAGTATATGTATTACATTGTTACATTGGCTTGATATCTGTATCATTTCAAAATCCATTTCTGATGATACACAATTATTATTTTTTAATTTTGAAAAATATGACTTACTATATTTCTTTATAACTTATTCAGGGAATTTTTTAATATTTCAAATAATTATCCAAAGATTAAATTTTGAATAAAATATACAATTAAAATAATTATACGTATGTAATAAGTAATTCTTTGTAAAACAGATTTTACCTCTATAAGAGCACTTAATATTTTCTAATGTGCCCCTTATTTATAAAAGAGTTAAATGCAGCCATGAGATTTTGCGTATATACTTTCTTGAGGAGGGAAGCTAAAGAAAAAATTGTAGTTATTAATGAGAAGTGAGTTTATTATTTTAGGAAAGTCACAAAAGAATGCCATATTGCATCGTGTTATTTTTACTTATAACGTTTTACGATGGCTACGATATGTAACTTATATAACATCCTAGTTTATCTCTATACGATTAATATCTAATAAATAAAAATCATTATTCGCACATAATTTCTGAAAAAAAACACCACTAATTGTTATCACATGAAGATTGTTCCTTTCAACATGCTTATAGTACATACATGTGTCGTAGTCAGCCAATGGGCAGGTTGGTCTATAGAACATTATGGAGATACAAAACTTTATTTTATATAGTAATATGCTTTTACATTTATAGCAAAAGTATTACTGATCTTTTTAACTTATTTACTGAAATGTATAGCTGTTAATTTTTATAAAAATACCTTTATATAGTTAAATGAAATATGTCATGTTTTGTTTCAAACTAAAAATAATAAAAATTGTATATTTATTATTTGTCATCATTTTTAATTGGATATAATTATTTAAATTTTTATATATACAAAGCATTGCTGAAAAGTAACATCTTACGTAAAAAGCATGTTTTTATTTTAATTTTAAACTATGAAATACAAATGTCATCAATCGTTTTGTCAAATAGTATGAGGAAAATGTTCTTTCTATAAAAAAACTATATATATGAATAAACTTCTATTTAAAAAGTGGTATGATTTAATGTAAAAGTTATCTTATATTTAGATAAATTTAAAAATAAAGACTTTTGATCGCGATTGACCTGAGACTTGATCACACCCACGAAAATTTCTTCCGTTAATCATAATTCCAAAAGTAGCTATCGTCAATCTAAAATTTATCCAATCTGTCTAATCCCTATCGTAAAGTGACCTCGAATCTTTAAATGAAATATCTGAAATACTGCCAAACATTTTAATTAAAAGTAAACTTTATTTTTAAAAAATATTTCAAAGCATATTTTGTAAGCTATAGTTATGTTTTGGTTTTATAAAACATGCAATCGTAATAACATTGACGTAAAAATTAATGAATAAAATGAGGTCAAATGAGTATGAAATATATAAAAATTGGAATAACATATTTGTCAAATATATGTTTGTGTGTGCATAATATAATATAAAATAAAGAGATAACAATGACTATTTTGCTGAAATTGGAAAGATATTACTGTTCAATACGAGGATATCTATTGATACGAGAGAGCGAAATGATCCAGATTTAATATATTTCCGAGTATAGAACGTGCTTATTTCCAATGAAGAACGTAGTTTTTTCTATGCATCTATTATCAGGCTAATATTCTTTTAATTAAAGGATCCTCAAGTGAGCGCGCACATTTGTGCCAAAGGATTTTTTTCTAAACCTTTATAAGAATGGGTTTTTCCCAATATGTCCATTTTAAGGTTTATAGAAATAACAACTGTTTTTTGAGAGAGGCTGAACGGTACAGAAAATGAGTGGGGCAACGGTTCAGTTGATGGTAGCCTTCTACTCATCACGTGTAACATTTATGTGTATTATATAAGCTTATTGGAGACATATTTTTAATATAAAATCGTATTTGAAGGTTTTTCGGCCACTCACGTGAATATGATACATTTAGGGAAACTCAATGGGGTATAGGAAGATGCCCCTAGTGATGGGGAGTCCGTAGGTGGTCATGGTTTGACGATACGACGCCTGTTTCTCTTTTAATCGAAGATCTAAAGAATTTTTGCTGAAAAAAATTTAAGTCCAAATTATATTCCTATACTTTACATGGGGAAAATTTTAAAAAATGGATTTTGTCTAGAAATATCCAACCGATAAATCCGTCATTGTCAGGAATATCAAAAAAAAGTAGAGCTCTATCTCCTATAACAAAAAAGTTATTAACTAAAAAAAGTAAAAATTAAATTGATAAAATTAATAATAAAATAAATAAAATAAAATCCAATTTATATAAGGAAATTTTTAAAGTCAAATTAAAAAAAATCCCATTAACAAACGGTCTTTTGCATAGGATGTAGAATGAGTTTCTACACCATATAATATGTAATTTCATCATGTAATTTATAAACATGTAATTCACTGACTAGAATTTGTACTTGTAACTTTTATTACGTAGCAAACGTTGCGGCGACCCTCTGGTTAAAGTTAAATTTGGAAAATTAAAAAAAAATATTTATAAAATTTTGTTTTGAAATTCATTCTCCATGTGCAACATAATACTTTTAGTCTCGATACCAAATTCTCATTACGCATAATATTTACTCATGACTAAATATTTAAATACTGCCCTTACTCTATAAATAATGAGATGATAGATAAAATGATAAAACAGAAAGATAATGATTAAAATTGTATAGCGGTCAAAGAATTCAGACGAGTATAACAGAAGAAATGGGAGAGAGACTGTTAACAACTCACAACCTCCCTATATACCATGATACTATTCTTATTTGTCAGAATATACCTCATAAAGGTGCGCGGTAATAACATGTAAAGGTGCGGAATAAATTTAACTAGTAAGGGTGCAAAGGATGCTTTGTTGGGGTAGACCTCCACATTCCCTACTACTCATAGAAAATCTCCTACAAACTCCAGAATGGTGAAATTGTTCCCAGTTAAATAAAGCATACAGTTATCAATCAGATTTCCCTATTTTACTAGAAATCTGCAACGGTTCTATTCAACCGGAGATATTAACAATTGTTGTTTGTATCAGTCGATAATACACTAACACACGAGATAATCACCCGGCGAACAATTCAAGTTTAACCGTATCTAATTATTTACGAAGTTAACAACTTCCCGTGTACAATAATAATAAACTGATACTAGTCATTAAATTTATTTAAATCGGTAAATATTTTCAACGAGCACATTAATTTAATCTTTTATTTTTAATAGAAAACTTTTCAGTTTTATAAAATTATCGATTGAAAATTTATTCTACCTATTGTTTCATTAATTATACTTAATAAAATCAAATAAAAAACAAAATGTAATTATATAAAACAAAACAAATTATGTATTTGATTAGAAAATATAATAAATATAGTAAATAGACTAAAAAATATCGTGCGACTTGTATGTACAATTTTCCGTAAACAAATAAAACACAGTTAAAGCAAGTTGAGAATATATCAGCTGTCGTTTGGGTTCGATAAAGTAGTTTTCCTCTCCGCCTCTTTCAAAATATCGATATGTTTGTAATTCACCATGGAAAGGGCTGAATAAAATTCTAAATTGCAAAACAAAAAGTTTATGAATAAAAAATATAGCCCTTAACATGAATATTTCATAAATTACGTAACAGTTTTATTGACTTTATATTAAAAAAAAATTCCATTATAATATATGGTATGGTGTCTAATCAAAAAAAAGAATAAATGATCGCAAACAAGAATAGTATAATACTACATTAACAACCATTTATCTTTAGCGTTTTTCAGAATAAGAAAATAAATACATATATCAGCTGAAAACGATTGCAATGTACAGAGTGACTTTGAAAATCTAAACGCTAATCAAAAAAATGATTTTTATTGAACAATTTTTTAGGTGTAACCTAAAGATCTACTTATTTTTTATGAAAGCTAAATAAAAACAATAAAGTTTTGGCCGTGTTTCGCAAATTTTAAAATCTATTCAAAAAAATTTATTAAATAATTTTTCATAAATTTCGGAAAAATCATAACTAAACTGATGGATATGAAATATAAAATAAAATCTAAAATAAATTTTAGGACAATAATTACAATAGAATTCAAACTAACTTGAATAAATTGTTGGATACTCTTCTTTCATCCATCCTCGAAAAACTGTAACGAAAACAAAAACTTGGGAGTACAAAAACAAAAAAAATAATATACTGCAGTCTACCTCGATTAAGTCGGATTTTTGCATAATTCAGATATTTCTTTTGGTCCCGTTTTTGGGCATAACTTGGATTACTTATTAACGTACCTGAATCTCGTGACATCTTCATCCAAAATCCAAATCCTACAGACGCCAATGCAAGTTCAAAGAAAACAATCGCACGAAACCGTTGACTGATTAATGAGGATTTTGCAGGCAACTTCCGCATCTCAAATGTTTTCTGAAAAGCAAAGAACTAGTGTAACTTATTTTGTTTACTGTTTAGGTATAGTAAAGCTTATCAATTACAAAACATTCATTTGGACAGTTTTCAAACATTTCTCATAAAATACCAACTAAATACCTGCTAAATTTTAATAAATTTAAAAGTTTTTTGACAGAATTTTGCTATATATAATCCATACCCACTTTAGAATAATGTAACCTTAAACAAATATTTCATGAATTTAAAGTAATATAGTACCTCCCAAACATTTACAAATGCAGTTATATTATAAACACAAGTAAACTAACACACAGAAAAAAAATTAAAATAAATTGAAATATTAACACCATGTTAACTCCGTTTGACTACTACTCTGATCAGAACTTATTATTAAAGTTAGCAAACATTATTTTTTAAATTTAGAACGATCGAAAACATTTGTGTTTATTAATAGGACAACCTATCGAGTTACTGTCATCCATCCGAGAGGATATTGACCGCACGGTAAACACTACTTAACGACTGTACCAACCAGTTCTGCTCCGAGGATCTTTCAGATTGATCCAAACACCGGAGATATATACTTCGCTAATTAATGATGATATAAATTCTTTAAAAATATAACATTTGGCTAAGTATCTTAAAAGTTGTAAGAAAATTTATCTCTATGACTATTAATCTAAATATCGTAGAATTTTGATGTTTATTTTCTCACACCTCAAAGTTCAATTATCCAAAGCTGTATGGTATTTCAATTAACCAATCTCTTTATTTGAACTATACTAGTATAACCGCCTGTTTTTATTTATCAGAATACATATAAACTAATTCTAGTTATGTCGCTAAAAATAACAAAAATGTTATATAATAAAGTTATCATAATGTATCATAATAAAATTTTAATAAATTCAGTTTACAATGCTGAGCTTTCATTTTTTCCGATTTTTAGGTATGCCGGGTAAAATTTTTGGGAAATTTTTAACTTATTTTCTAGGACTTTGTGATATAATATTTCAACTGTATTGTAGCATATTGGAATATGGATTGTTAAATGTAATACAAATAATTAATTGATTGGAGGATATTAACTGTTGCTAGGGTCTTCTAACATGATAGTTATGGTGGAAAATAACATCAATATTAATCTAATGAAAATATAAACTGTAATCTATATTTCCCGGCCTCTGTCACCACTGCCTCTCCAGTTCATCGAGCTACTAGCACCTGCGATGCAACACCTCAAATTATGTATTACTAAACATATAAAGTGGACAAAAGGTAATCCTTGAATATTCAAATAGCTTAATTTGTGTTAATGGAGGTTCTATCACATTATGTTACATAACTTATTATATTATTCAAATAATATATAATATTTAAATTGATATAATATCAAGTTAATTATAAAAAAATAATATATATATATATAAATAAACTTGTAATATCATCAAGTCAATTCAGTTTATATAGAAATAAAAGCAAATTTATAGTAACTTTCATGGTTACTATTAATCTTCATTATTTAGTATATTATGATATTTTATTGTAATACATTACAAAAAGACTGTGTATCTCTGTAGTATTTGTATTATTATTTCTGCAATGTGTTTCAATTAAAAAGAACAATGTTTTCATTATCAAAATTCCTAATTAGTATATTGTATAGCACAGATATGGACATAGTTACAAAATACATAGATCTAAAAAATATATATAGAATACATAGATGTTTGCCTTAAACATTTATTTCTACATATTTCAATTCTTCATATCATAATCTATGAATAACAATCGATTTTAAATTAATATACAAATAAAAGTGCATTTATTTCAAGGACAACTAGACAGCCAACGAGCTTTATACTGTAAATTGTTTTGAAGGCCTACATTGCAATTACGGCTGAAATCTAAACAGTCACTCCTAGTCTTTTGTTCATTATGATTGGCGGTATCACTATCCGTAGTAGGGAAGGATTGTATCTCAACCACCCCCCCCGCCTAATTTTTTTTTTCGATACACCCCCCCCCACATTTTTTTTTCGATACCCCCCCCACCCATTTTTATATTATATAAGGAAGTCTGTAAGTTACAAATTTCATTCTCTTCTCTTACGAGCTAGCTGACGGTCGTATTTTTCGCTCTCTCTAC
>JAUZNC010004929.1:0-36108 GCA_034780395.1 Vannuccia rotundouncinata | reverse complement strand
TCATTCCTAAGTAAGAGGAAAACACTGTTAGGTACGACCTAACTCATGCTTAGCTAAGCTCGAACTTTACTCTTTATAAAACGCGGTGCAGCCTAAGTTATAACTTAAGTACGAACTTTGCATTATGAAACACCCTCCTGGGACTTAATAATTAATTTTACTATTAATAGGGGCGGGTCCTAATCCCATAATAGTACTAATAAGATTTAAGTTCACTATGATACCGACCATTGTCTGTTAGACACTCCTTCGAGTTTTCTTTTAAATTCCAGAGATATTTAAAAAAAATGAAATAATAAATTGTATTTTAAAAAAAAATATTAACACAAATAATATATAAAAAATAATCCCCTATAAAAATATATTGAAAGTAACAAAAACGATTCCAAAAATGGTCTTATAGAATTATTTCTCATCACTTTTAGTTTATCATCTTTTTTTATTCTAATACAATATTGAGGAAAGCTATCCCCGTAGACATTACTACAAACATATGGTAATGAACAACATCCTTCGTTACACGTTTCTCCTTTAGTGGAACAACCTGTGAATGAAAGATTTAAAATTTACGAAAGTTATTTTAAGATAAAAAATTTCAAAAATGAAAATCGGCAGTTTTATTGATTTATTGAAAATTAAATGTTTTGGAAATACTAAAATTTAATCTATAATAATTTTATCAACTATACATTTAACATTATTTTGACATATAATAATATTTACAAAGTATAAATTAAAAAAATGTAATTAAGTTTACAACGTTATGTGGGATTTAAAATATTATAATAATTTATATAATCAAAACGAATATGTTTCAATAAAGTCTAAAAAATATTACATAAATAAAAAATATAACATAAAAATATAATTGAAAAAACTCGTCAACGAATAAATGATGCAACTGTTTGACAGTTTATGGGAGGTTTTATACAGCTGAGTAGTTATTTAAGGTATACCTACCTATATTTTATAGTTCGTTCTCTTCCAAAAAACTTTGCTAATTAGAAGATTTATAAACTATTAAACCTATAAAATTGATTCCGCAGCGAACAGGATAATCTCTTTATTAGTTCATGACACGACAATTTTGAATTTTACAGCAATCGGAGCGGAGCGGTCACAATCAAAAATATCAATATTTTATATATTGTTAGCAGATATTTTTCTACAGTACAAATATAGGTATTACCATTTTGTGCAGACCAAAATACGGAATCAAATTCACCTTTAACAAATATTTATATTTTCTTATTATTATTAATTAGATTTTAAGAGGAGCTTATAGAAGGATTTTTTGATGTAATTGTTTGAGTGTCTCATACATTTTGACATAAAAATATTGAAAGATGTGATCAATTTATTTGATTCAATTAATGGTAAAATTCATTTATTATAAAAAAAATTAAAGAAGTTATACCTATACCCATAATTACAATACATATAACTAATATGTAGGAACTAATATTAATAAAACTATATTTATATTATTTACTTACATGCATGGACACTAGTAAACAAGATACTTAGATTTATAAATATAAGGTATAACGAAATATTCATATATTTCATTTATAAATATACTTCAAAATAATAACTTTAATATTAGAGGTCTTCAATAAAATAAGATTTTTACGGTGATTTTTCCTGAATCTTTATAGTTGCTATAACATTAATCAATTTGATCGAATTTGATTTTTAAACTATATTTTAGGTAGTAAACGAAACTGCATAATAATAGTATATTATGACACAAGAATTGACTAGTTTTTGCTCACGCAAATTTGTTTTTCTCACGCGGCCGAAGGCCAAGTAAACAGATAAATTTAAGTGAGCAATGAAGTCAATTCGAGTGCGCTTAAACGTTTTATGCCATGCTTTTATTATAAATGAGTGATCCAAAGAAATCCGAAAACCAATTTCAATGTATTAAATCTAAAAATAATCAGAAAACATGAATTAGTTTTTCATAGTAATGTAAATATAATTAGTTTCATATTAAAATAAGTGTTAAGTTTTGAATCGGTCGTTATGACTATGAAATTCAAATTATAACTTTGCATTAATTTTATAAGAAAGTTTGTGGCTATTAGCATACGTTTATTCTCCGCTGTAGCAATCAATAAAGTTAAATTTTTAATTGTAGTGAGCAAAAAACATTGAAAGGAAACATTTTTTGCTCACTCTATAGTAGAACCCTATTTAAGAAATATTTTGCTCACTATAAACACTGAGCAAATTTTTTTGCTCACACATTTATAATATAAGCGTGGCATAAAATTATTTATGTCATGAAAATTAACGTTATTTAACATTCATAGATATTGGATAACGAATATCTACGCTGTTGTTTACTTTATATGTTTAGATATTGTAGAAAAAAACTAGATTCATGGACATCTACAGTATTGGATAATTTAAATCAATATCATGAAATGTGTATCATAATAATGTATATTATACAAATTTATAACTATAATATAATATATCGAATATAATCTTGGAATTGCAAACCATTCCAGCTTTTGGAAAATTGGAATTTAGAAATTTTTAAAAAAGGTCTTGGAAAAGTTGTGGAATTTATGAAAGATGTCTTGAAATTTATAATTTCTGTAATTCTTTGTTAATGTTTGTATAATATAAGTTAAATTTAATCAGCTTGATGATCCAGTGACTCTTATGATTTAAGTTAAGAGGTTCACATATGGATTAAAAAACGTAGATTTTTACCCACAGTGATGGAATATCTTAAAATTCAAATTATTGATCTTCAAATTGTAAAATATTAGTTTTTACATTTCAATCTATAGTTTTATGTATATAGGTAGTCTTATCTTTGTGGTCTAGTTTTAGGCTCTATTTATACCGTGTTTAGGAACATGGATGACACAATTACTCCAAATATAAGATTCCATAGTTTTTATATAACTGAATAAAAGTGTCATTAATCATTAATAGAATTAACGTTTTCTTAATTTTATAACAGACAAAAACAGTTCATATGCAATGACTTTTTGATGATAGATAATAATTGTTGTATATTTCCAATTTTTAAAAAAAATATTATTTAAATGTAATTCGCTTTCCATTGGCTATACTAACGTGCATGTTTACATTATTATAAATAAGAACTCTCTGTATATACGCAAAATAGGATATATATGTGAATTTGAAACATATACCGAATGCACCAAACAGTCTGTAAATGTGTTTCATATTTTATACATTGCCTGGTGCATTCGGCATATTTCAAATTGCCTAGGCATTAAAGAAACATTATGGGATTTGACAGTGAACAGCTAGACCATCAGCCCCTTTTCTGATAGTGCCTGTTCCTACAACCAGTCGAACTGGGGATCGCGTCTTTTCTAATGCTGCACCACAACTATGGAAATCGCTTCCATCATCCTTACGCCAAATAACTGTAATCTCTCGTTTTAAGGAAAAAACTTAAGGAGACACAATTGTTTACTTTTTAATTCGACATAGTTACATTGTTCCATTCTGTGTTTTCTTTTCATCGCTGCTGACAATGTATTTCCATTTTGTTAGCGCTATACAAATGCATAACCATTATTATTAATTTATTATTATATATTATATATATATACACCAGCTATATGAATATATTATACAGAACTCAATGTTAATTTAAATAAATATTACTTAGTAATTTTAAGAAATAAGTTTTAGGTAGTTTAATTTATCCAAAATGACTAAATTTAAAATCGATAATATAATACTTTAATATGTATTAAATATATAATATCGGTATTATTGTTTCCCCATCCTCCCATTATCAAAAAACAAGACATATTTCCATACCCTTTATTTGCAATATATTAAGTACAAGTTAAACAATTGTGTAGAATGTGAAAAGCACTCTATCTATTACCATTTATAAATAAAAATTGTATATTATAAGCACACCAATAATTCAAATAGTCCTCCAGAGTGTTATGTATAGTGGTTGGTGTACAACTTTGGGTCCCTAAAATGCCTCAGTACAGCAGCATCAATTAAAAATGGAAAGTGAGAAAGGCTCTATTAATATATCTATCTATAAATGTATCAAGACAGTGTGGCATGATATTGTTGTTTTATAATTGTATAGACTATATAATGACAATTATTTATGAAAGATATCACCATTAGTCATGTTGGCGGTGATCTAAGTAAAAGTCACTCTGGTCACTCTGTTTAAAAGAAAAGTATTTCGTAGTTGATACAGTGATCAGCATTTGGACTGACTGACTACATGATTAGAGTGTCAAAAGATACATTTTTATTGACATGTAAGAAGTACTATAGGAAAGAAAACAAAGTTAAATAATAAGTATAATCACGGATGTGATGACACAATATATGAGCAAAAATATCTGAACAATGTATTTAGATTATTTATATATAAATGTAAGCATAATTTAGTTTCTTGAAAATATACAACTAATAGAAAATGAACCAATAAAGCGTTTATCAGTAATCAATAATGTACATAATTAACAAAACCCATAATTAGATAGCGGAGTGAAAAAATAAACTAACACCGAGAATGAACACATGATATGAAGTTGGTTGAACCTCAATATTTTCGCCGACATATCGATTGGAAAGCTCAGCGTAATTATTCAATGTTTAGACGAAATTAGTAATAAAAAAGTTGTTAGCTGTCGAATAACTAGTTATGATTAGTGAATTACTCCTTCTTGCTGGTGTTAGCCCCTCCCGAAGTCCCATTTGAGTCGGTTGGAAGAGGTGGCGGCGACACAGGGGACTGGGCCGCCTTCGCTGCCGCCTGCTGTTGAGGTTGGGTTTTACTAGCCACCGCCTGTTTGCTGTTGGGTGGTGTGAAGCGGGGTAGTCTAGCGGGTCTGGTCGGCAGGGGGGATTGCCTGGCCCCGGAAGATTCCCCCACCTGGGAAGAAGGGGTTCGGGTTCCTGGGGTGCCTGCACCACCGCTTCGTGGGGTGCTGGTGCCACTGCGGCGGTCTGGGGTTACCTTTCCACTGTCTGCGCGTTCTGGAGGAGGAGGGGGTGGGGGGGGCACAAAATTTGAATTTTTGGAGAATAATTATTGATTGATTTTATTTCAATTTTCGGAAATAACTCTTATATTTATTGGTAAACAATTTTCAAGATATTCTTTTAAAATAAACTTTTCAAGACTTTTTCCGACGTTTCTCTAGAGCCATTTTATTTACTTTTTGAAAAAATTTGTTTCCATTTGACTGTAATTATATATACTTATGTATTATATGAATATCCCAGGGATGAGTCTCTACACTCTCTAGAAATTATATAAATCAAAATAAAGACTCTGTATGAACCCTGTATAGGAGACAAACAATATAATAACCTACTTATGGAGCCTCTGGCCAAGCTACCACGACTAAGATTATGACTGCTGGCGAGGGAGCTGCCTCTACTTCCACCTCCACTGCTGCTGCTCACGCCTGCCGGGGAGTCTGATCTCAAAGGTCTCGTGGTCATCATTGTTGTCGTGTGAACATGCTCCGGGTTGCTGCCTAAACTTTCTCGAAGATCCAAGTTTTGTCGTCCCTTTGCTATTAAGGGTTTAATAAATATGGAACAAATTTTTTAAAACTATTTTTTAAATGTTAAACAAATATTTAGCTTTTAAAATTGAAAATTGTTGAAACATTATTATAAAATGGATAAAAATAAATAAAATACTAAAGGTTACATATTATGTAGCAAAATAATATAAAAAGTAGACAAATAATTTCACCCATAAATGCTTGTCACCAATGATGTATTTATAAATGCAGTTAATATTACAAATATCTGTAATTATTATATTATAAACAAATTATATAATAAATAAATACAAACATAAATATTCTATCAAATAAGTTAAAAAAAAAACTTAATATAATATGTCAAACAATTCAGAATAATATTTAAATGAAAGAAATAGTTATTTTTATTTTGCAATCGAAAACTTGATAACTTGAAAATAAAATTGATTTTTAAACAAGTAATTTAAATCGTGATAATAAATTCAATATTGAATAAATAAATACATTTTGAGAAAGAATAATGTACAATACATAATAATGGGCTATTAGTAACTATAAGATAATATCACAAAATATTTAAAACAGTCAATAAAACGAGAAGGAAGAACGAAAACTAATAACAGAGATTTGACAAGTAAACAAGAATAATTAAGTAGAGTGGCTCTTCCAACGAAAACTCATCCTAATCTTTGTATAAATCAAAACTTCCAAATTCTCACCACTTACTCCCCTTGTGAAACACAAATCTGTGGATTGCTAAATTATTGAGTAATACCAAGATTCATTCCTTTTATTGTATTATAAGTATATACAAGGAAAATTCTATACAATTTATATGTGTAAATTAAGTTTAGATGGTATTTCCTTCTAATATAGTCAAATAGCTTATGTTGAACAAGATGCAGTAAGAGCCAAACATGCTTACATTTGAAATTAAAATTAAGCATGGTTGCAGTCTTAGGCGGTCAAATTATACGTAAGTTAGTAGATATTTACGTTGTAAGGGGAGAAAAAATCGTGTGCAAACCTCCTGACGACTTTGACACTCTGATGAGACAGAAGACAATTATTATAAGTGTAGAAGAGACACTCGACTCACTTAATTATGACAACATGACTGTAACTATAGCAACTCTACGGACTGGGAGAGTAACTCAAAAGAGCACAAACAGGAATTTACAAATTCTATGATAATGTGGTGTTTGGACAGATGAATACAATTACTATAAATAACAATGGAAAATGTAAAAATTTATTACGATAAAGAAAACAAAAAATGTAAAAAGCGGAGGAAAGTTGCTATCTAAGCTTTTAAATAAACAATAAGAATAAATAAATAATAAAAAGCGAATAAAAAACACTCAGTTTACACAATAAATTACTCACAATAAAGACCAAATTCGTATTCGCTCTCCGTTGCGAATTCATCTGCGTGATTTAATATAAGACAACGTTTACAAATCTAAAGCTTTGGATAATATATTTTCCATCTGAGATAATTATTAGCAAACCATATTATTTCATAATTCATGTGATAATCATCTGATAAATGAATTAACGACTAAATGTATATATTAAAACCCTCTTTCTTATAAAGTTGATTAATTATTGATAAAGTTAGATAAATAAATTTTATATTGTCAATACTATTTAAAGATTCGATTAATATAAGTGGTAGTGCCCATCAGAATTACTTTCATGGCACAAAAAATATTAATTTACCTCGACAGGGATCGTTCTTCACTAAGAATTCGTCCAGAGCTTCCCAGCCACCCCCTACTCGAACCATGACGGTACTTCGCAGGATTCGAACGAGACGCAATTTTTGGGAATCGCCGAACTGTTTAGAGAGAGATATATGATTAATTCACAATTAAAAAAAGGTTTCGTTAGATGTTAGAGTACATGTGTTTAAAATGGTAGTTTGGAACAAGTTCGAAAAAATATTATATTGCAAAAACACGAAAAATAAGCTAAAAGTAAAAAAGATTTTATAAACTAAAAAGACTGTAAGCCTGGCCAAAACATTGGACTTACCCTGTATTTGCCTTCTCCGATCTTGAGAATGCGATATGGCCGGCAACACTTGCATTGTTGAGATTGTCGTTTCACTTCGTCATGAAGATGGTCGGGTGGGGCCAACCGTTTGGCCACGTGTCCTTCTGGACGGAGGGCCGCTAAGAACTCCTTGTAGTCGATGAAGCCGTCGTGGTCAGAGTCGAAGATGTTCGCCACTGCCTCCATTTCCACTCGGCTTGTTGGGAATTCTGCAAGTGCAATCAATGCAGTGAGTTTAGCTTTATATTGAAGATACAGTAATGAATAATATAATATGGAATACAATAGTAATATAGAAAAAATAGTATAGGAATCTAATGTAATGGTAAACTAGTTTTATAGTTGAATACAGTTTAATATAACACTAGCTTCTTTATATGATTAAAATGAGTTTTAATAAAATTCAAAAACGTTAAGCTGGAAAATTATTTAATACAATTAACTAAATTAATGCGAATACACAATTATCCATATATAATTTTGAACAGTAAATATTATAATTTAAAAATGGGAAAAAATTTGACAATGAGTAATAATTAGGTTAGTACATGGATTTGACATATTGCAAATAAATGAATGACTTAGTAGACAAAACTGAAATGTTATAAACATTAAGTTTATACGGATAAAGTGTAAACTGTTTTAAAAAAGCATAAATTTTCCAATAACGAATATCCAACGTATATCTTAACATGAAAACAGCAGAGGATCATAGGTTATAATTTTAAATTATAATAATTTCGTATATATACAGAATAAAACTCTATTGTTCCGTAAAATATAATCTAAATAACCATTTTTTAAAAATAATAAATTACAAAAAGCAACATACAACATTATTAAATAAAATCCACAGTATTAAAATTTACGAATAAACAATTTACTTATAAAGTAAAACAATAATAAAAAATACAAACTTTAAAACTTATATTTGGTGCCACCATATAAACAAAAAAGCAGAATAAAGCCGGCAGTTTTAAAATTACAGGAATAAATAAAATACTAAACGACTCAATTGGATAACGAATCGCGTAGATAAAATTATTAGTCATCTTTATTTATGAAACATTAAATTTTATTCTTCTAATTAAGACTTTTTCAAAATGATTTATAATCAGTAGCGTTTAATACAATCACCAAAACATGAAATGACAAAAAATCGGAGGTTGGGAGAACTGGAGAGGGGAGGGAGGACGACCATGCAGGAAATGTAACAAACATTAAGGAACCACGAAAAGAGGAAGAAAACGAGGAGTGGGTATTGATGGTATAAGGCTGGAGATAACAGATATAACTTACTCTCGCATCGGTTTTTGGTATAGTCTGAAACAAGTATGGTAGTTAATTGGGAATAATATATCATAGCGAAGTCTTAACTAACTGATGATGCATAGGTATTATAGGTAAGAAAGCGTAGATACAAGATATATTAAATGCATATTGTCGAGGACCTACATAGCTATAAGGTAATTAACTTACTGGACTCAAGAATGCCATCAATAAACTCGGCTCGGGATACTTTTCCATCATGATCTAGATCTTTTCGATGGAAAAAGTCCATTACCCGCGTTTTGTTGTGGTTCATCCATTGCATGTAGCGATGACGCCATTCGTCAAAGTTGAAATGCTTCATCCGTTCCATCTGAAGGCACATTCGATACATTTGTAAATTTAATATTGTGAATGCAATATCGTTGCATGCTACTACACAAAATTTACGATAAATCAAACCAAATTTATTTTATAATTGATTTCTTTATTGATTTCATATCAACTTACTGTTTATTATTAAAAATAACGCTACAATCGAAACTAATATAACTAAGTTTGCTAAGTCTGAAACATACCCTCGAATCTATCCTTTGGATATAAAATTAAAAGAAGGAATCTTCCATTAAAAATTCATGATTATGACACAGAAACATTTAAAAAAATAATCAAATAATCAAATATTTATGATTATGATCGATAAATGATATTAATATTTGATTAGTACTCGAAGTAAAACAACGTGCTTGTAAACATAATACAATTTCATTAAAATGAGAATGAACACCACAAATTAAGACTCAGTGATTTCGAAGGAAAAAATTTGAGATACGTATACACAATTGACGACGTCACAATTTATCGTGAACAAACACAGCTGACAGAGGTAAGGTGAAATGATGAGGTAGAATGGATGATAGAGAGAGGAGAAAGAGGAGATGAAATAGATCAGGAAATATGCGAGACAGACACACACATTGGGAAATGTGATGCGAACCTGTTTAGTTTTTCGAAGGATAGCATTTCGGCGTTCCTGAATAGATAGGTAAGTAGGTATAATGATGAATAGCTGTAAGGAACTTTTATTATAATGAAAACATGCAATTCATATAAATACAGAAATAGCTGATGTTATTAGAAAATTAAATAAATTATGAGAAAAAATAAGCACTTCGTATGTACTATCTCTGTGATAAATATAGAAAGAAAAAAACTTTACTTTAACGTTTTGAAATATAAAAACATTAAATCAGAACTTTTGTTATTTTGGATTACTATTTTTATAAAATTAGACTTTAGCGAGGGATGAACTTGCTATAAAAAAAGTAAACAAATATTAGAATATCAAAACTTTAGAAATACTATTAGAAGTGATAGGTAGTTAAACAAAAGGTTTATCAAAGTTAACAGCTCATACTGTTAGAAAGTACCTCATCGAAGTATTCCAAGGCATCCTGGATTCTCTTTCTTCTCTCAGCAGTCAGATCCGAGACCTGATTCCACCGTGAATGGAGATGGTTGACTTTGGGGTTGCGGAATTTCGGTTCCACACTGACAGATTCTTGTGACTCAACGCGTCGTCGATAGGACCCAATCCTGCCACGCGGTGTTCGGTTTCCGGGCCACCGATGACCACTTCCGGATCGTCCGGGATCCTCTAGAGAGGGAAGTCGACGCCTGGCGTTGTTGACAACCGAATCGTAGTCGGCGCGTCGCTTGGCCACCTCGGACTCGAAGTCCTCGTGTTCGTCGAGGAGATGGCAGATGTCCTCTCGCTCGGAGGGGAGGGGGCTGTCATCGGCCGCCTTTAGTGTGGCTTCAGCCCCCGTGAGCCAGGAGAGGAGTTCCTCTAGTAGCTTGCGACGGTCGCGCATTGACTCGAGGGACTCTGTGAGTTTCTGCCCACGTTGTTCGGACCAGCTCGTAAGCTAAATGTGTTTGTAAATAATACAATGTACTTTTAAATTAGAATTATTTAAAAGAAGTTTGTTTCCTTTTGATTTGATTGATTGATTCTTTATGTTTGATTGATTAATTGAGTTTGTTTGATTCTTTTGTTTTGATTATCATAAAACAAGTAGTATGAGATGGGTATGTTTAGTTCAGATTCGACCTTGACCTAGATAAGCTTTCGACAAATCAACGTCGAACAATATTCGGTTTTAGTTTCGGTTTTGAAAATCCTTAATTTTTGTTGAAGTAGGAGATGGAGGCAAGGTCCACACTGTCTAAACAGTTAAGATCACAGGTTTCAGTTTTAAGGCTCTAACAAAAATTATTGATTTACAAAATCTAAACCGAAATTAAAACCGATACCAACTTGTTATGACGCTCCAACGAAATAAAAAGGTGATAAATAAAAAGGTTTCAGAGTTCTTACGCACCCTTCTATAGTAAATTATTTCGCATTTTAAACTAATGTTATATAAATGACATGAAATAATAATTAATTTTATTTAACTATATTTATAGAAATTTTATTGTTTTGAATTATTCTTTGTAAACCATATTAAAGTAAATTTAATAAAAATAATTTTCACACCTCTTCCCATCTAGAACGGAGAATATTGATCCATTGTCTCACAGGAGCAACCGCATCAGGATGAGCTCTAGTGAGAATATCATGTCCCAGTTGGAGACAGGCGTCGAGTCGAGTGCGCTGTGTCTGCAAGTCGGTATCGAAAGACGAGTGATCTCCGATGAGACGCTCCAGTGAGGCGTCTTCTTCGTCCTCAGGAAGAGCACCCATTTGTCGCAGAGTGTGTTCCACACCGGCAAAGTAGTCCATCAAAGAGCGACAAGCTGTGCTGAACTCTCCAGCCTGAAAGAACAAATAAATTGCAAGTCAAAATATTACAATTAATAATTACATGAAGCAAAATGAAATCTATAATTATATTTAAAAGCTTTACCAATAATAATAATAAAATATCTTTTAGCAACAGAATAATAACTGACCATTCTGTTGGCTTCCTCCAGCCTGCCTGTCTTCTGATTGGCCAGCTTGTTGACCCTATCCCAAAGTGATGATAGATCTACCAACTGCTCTTGCATGACGCTTGAGTCCTCGTCTGTTTTGGCCATTAATTCCTGCGCGGATTGACGAACAAGAGTGACCGACTTGCCACGGATCTTGAGTTCCTCCAGTAGTCGAGTGTGGGTTTCGATTAGGTTCTGTAGACGGACAAAATTATGATATACATGCAAAAATATGATACTATAATTATTGAAAGAAAAGTGCAGTCTCGGTGATTTTGTGGATGATATATAAAAGTAGGAGTGAAAATTCTCACCTTGACAGTATCAATATCTCCACAACAGTGGTCCTGAGATCCAGCTAGACCTGGTTCTTCTTTGTAAAGCCAGTCTAAGAGGGCCGCCAAAGCGTCCTTGTACTGACCCGAGAAGAGAAGGGATTCTTCCAATGTTCGTTGTCTGATAGTTTGTGAAAATGAGCAAAAGTTAGTTGCAAATAGTAAATTCAAAGACATTAATCTAGAATAACATTTAACAAAAATTGGGCTTTATAGCATACATAGGTCAACATTTTACACGTTAAAGACTACCTTGTAACCGATTTGTTGCACAAAGTTTGCCACAAGGTCTTCAGCGCTTGCAGCATCTTCTCTAATTCTTCCTGGTCAAAGCTGGGAGCTTTGTCCGACAAATGTCTTCCCAGTCGTCGGGTGGCATCGAAGGCAGGATGTTGAGCACCCAGGTTCCTTTGGAACTCCTTGTGACGTGCAATTTGATTGCGGATTTTCTCAGCGTCATTTCCTACAGAAAGATCGTCGTCTAGCATGGCGGTTTGGTCGCGCAACCACTCAGTGAGAACCGTCCACATGTCAAGGAATCGTTTGGCTTCCTGCAATTCATTTAGAACAAAAATGTTATGAGACCAGAAGAGAAAGACCGTCTTGTTTAAATTCCCTCTTACCTTGTAACCAACGTCAAGGTGTCGGCTTCTCTCGGCACTTCGTGACACAATTCGTTCCCACCGGTGGTGAATGCTGGCCATTAAGTTCTTGACAATTACAACATCCTGCTTTTGGCTGGATATTCTAAGCTGGGTCGCCTTTTTGTCCAACCTTGACATTCAAAATGGAACAGTTTAAATCTTAATATAATAAATTGAAACAATGTAAACAACGAACGGAACGAAAATATTGAAAAGATAAACATAATTTTAACAATTTAATAGACTAACCTCAACACCTCTTCTCTCTTCGAGGTAATCTCACGTCTGAGTAAAGTGTGTTCGCTGATCTGTTCATTGACAGTGATCACAATTCTGCTCACTAGTTTCACCTGGTTCAATGTTCTCTCTGTTAGTGTTAACCAGCTAATAAAGTGACCCAACTCTGTGTGGTACTGCTCCACATTGGCCAATCCAGACTGTAGCTGTGCTTTCCTTTCCTTGGCCCGGACCTTGATGGACTCCCAGCGTTGTTGCAACGTAAGGAGGTCATTTTCGAGTCGATATTTGGCCGAGGGACTAGTCTTGGCCACAAGTGAGCTTCCCTCCCGTTGGACACGGCTGATTTGTTTGTCGAGATCGTCAAAAGTTCCATAAATCTCCTCAAACTTGGCGAGCTGTTCTTTGGCACTATCCGGTAGGCCGCCCATTGGTTTGGAGTTCAGGAGCTGGCTTTCAATATCGTTAAGTTGATTGAGAGTGTCTTGCAGTTCCCCATAGTAAATCAGCGCCTGTTTTGGATAAAAGAAATAAATTGATATACATATTATTATATTGTTTAATGAGGTTATAAGTCAATGTTTTTTACCTCTCGAAGTGCATCTTCCAACTGTTGTTGCTTTATCTTTGCTTTCTCCAAGAGTCGTTCCCATCCGGTGTTCATGTCATTGAGACGCTCCTGTGTCTGTTCTCGACCTTCACTGCCTTCCTTGTTGAATTTAGCGCCACTTTCAAGAACCTTGGAGACTGACTCAGCGTGACCAGCGAGGTCGGTAGACAGCATCTGTTAGATTGTAATGGATCAGTGGAAACTTCAGTTAATAGATTACTAATCAACAATTAATGCCCAGCACCAAACATTTAAAAAAAATAAATAAAAATAAAATATATATATATATATATATTATGTTTAGAGGAAAAATTATTTGATAAAAACTAAATATACTAAATCACATAAAAGTAAACAAAAATATATTGCGAACTAAAACCCATAACCTTTTTTCCTATAAGTGACAAAACCTTAGCCTATAGAGAGAAACAAAATATACCTTTTTAATTTCTCTATTTAAAACAGTAACATTGTAATGATACCGATTGATATCTTTTTTGATCAGCTGAAATTTAAAATGGCGTCAAAGAGAGATGTAATTTTATATTAGCCAAAACTAAATAGAGTCGTTTTATGAATTATATGTCTAAAAATATACGAATTATCGTAGCTACCTTGTGCTTAGCCATTTCCATCTCAATACACTTGGGGTCGCCCTGAACAACTTGAATATCATCCAGATTACGGTCTGTCTTATCGATCCAGGTTAAGAGTTCATCCAAAGCTTGTGTGAACTCTCCAAGACTTAGCAGAGTAGTCTGAAGTTTGTGCTGAAAGAATATGAAACACAATTATTTAATACGATGCGATAAGTGTGATGAAAAAGGTCAACCATGATTCCATACCTCTCTCTCATTCACACAGTCAATGAGATTATCCCAGCGTCGGTTGACATCATCAACAAGATTTTCCGTGTTAGCCTTGCTACTCGGTTGACACCCTTTCGTGAGTTCATAAGCCATCTGGTTGAGACTCTCCACCTCCGCATGTCGAGGCTCAATGCCTCCCTTGAGCGTCTTGATTTCCTCCAGCTGTCCCATCACACCGGGAGTGTTGGCGGCAACCGGACCCAGACCATCCAAATCGGCTTCCGATTGCTTGATCCACACGAGTATTCTCTCCATTTCCACCTGGAACTCTTGCGATCTCTGTTCCTGAAGTTCCAACTTGTTGGTTCGATCCTTCCAGGCCTGACAAACGTCATTCCAGGCTGATTCGGCTTCCTCAACACTTCGACGGATTTCCGGCTGGTCGGATGAGTCGATAACCTCCATTAGTCGATCGCCTGATGCCCGGCAAACCTCCAGCTCTCCTTGAGCAGTTTGTATTTCTTCGCCGATCACTTCGAGAGACTCTCGCTGATCTTTGATCTCATCTAGGTCTGCCGCTGGGGGGTCTTCCCGTTCCAATCGTTCACGAATAGTCTGCACATGGCTCTGAAGGGTGGCGATATTCTGCCAGAATTCCTCGGAGACCCCGAGTGCGGCTTTCAGACGCGCTTGCTTTTCATCGGCAGCTGCCTTGAGTTGTTGCCACTCTTCCAGCAAGCCGTTGACACGACCCAAGACTAAATTAGAAGTAGAATGGTAAACATTTCAACAAATATTTTCACACATTTATGTTTTTCTTCTTTATAATTTACAGAAATAAAAAAAATTAACTTGGGAAGAGTTATTATTATTTACTAACTTAATTTAAAAGCGGTGCTTTTCTTTATCTGTATATTAGTAAATTAAAAATAATTAACAATGAAATACACTTATTTACAGTTTTATATTTATCTATATACAGCTTTTGAGTTACGAACCCGAATCATGCATATAAACTCACTTATTTCAATGCTTTTAATTGACATATATATATATATACTGAAACAATTCAGAATATAAAGCAACATTCAATAAAAAACATTTCAAACGACATTCCAAAAATACAACAAAACTTCCATTGGACTAAAGATTGTAATTAAGAATTTTTTTTCAATTATAAAAATAATTTGAAAAACAACATCAAAGGTGCAACAATGTGTCTCAACTTTTTAAAATTATTTATTTTAAAATATTATCCTTTATCTATTTAAAAAATATATTTTTAATCAATATTCTAAAATTAAATATTAATTTCTTGTTAAAACTTGTAGTAATTAATGTTTTTTTAGATGTTATCATATTTTTTTAAATTTAAATATATACAAAAAATGTTATTTCTTCACAAAATTCAAACAAAAACAACATTTAGAAATGAATATGTGTAATGTAATACGTGCACAAAAACGTCAACATTTTATCATAATTGTAAACAACACTTTTGACAATCATGCTTTTTGAAGGCTAGTGACATTGGCAGCCAAATTCTTACTTGAATGTATCGCAAGGAATGAGCTACTTCCGTCAATATCACCTGGAAAGTTGCCAGCAATATGCGTCATATTTAACAAAATATTATCCTACAAAAGCAAGTAGGTAGTAAGTATATTATGTATAATAAAATTAGTTATCTTTTTCGATTAATTATATTATAAGCAAGAGAAATCACCTCGTTTGGATTGTGTTCCCTATTAATTTCTGAAAATGTTTTAAATGGAAACTGTAGCGGATCTAACGGTGGAAATTGGTTAATTTGATCGTTGAAATAATTCGGATTAAGTACAAAAGGCACTCCAGAAATAGGACTGGTTTGAGCTCGCGAACGTATTTCATGGTTGGAGATATTTTTAACTTCGATTGAAGATATATTTTTTTGTGGCAGTGGGATGATTGCTGGTTTCTTTTTTGGTTCGTAAATTTTTTCACATTTTAGCTTTTTATTATTCTCAATGTAGGTGAATAAACAGCAGACGTTAACATTGTTAATAATCCCAACACTTGAATACCGATTGGGAACAATATGCGGTTTATTAATAATAATCACTTCGGTAATCGCAATATTGATTTTTAATCGATCTTCATATTGAACACATATTTTGTATTTGGGTATTGCTTTCTCAATCGTGTCTGCAGTCCATTCAATAGTACTATATCCCGGTGGAACATTGTCCCGTTCGTTAATAATTCTTAAACCGACTAGGACATGCTCGGTATCGTTTTCCCGAAGTATGCCCAGATAGCGTTCACTCCGTTTACTAAAGAAACCACCAGTTTTCCCGAAATCGGCGCTTTCATCGGATTTATAAAGTCGCTTGATGATTGACGAGTAGGGAAGTACATTTTCCACATTTGAGGCAACATATATTCCAGTAATGAAGGATGTGCTGGATTTCATCTTTTAATCGTTAAAGAATGTAAGCACATGCTTACTCATAAATAATATTATTTACGTGGTACAAATTACACATTTGTAGGTTTTAGGAAAAATACCTTCCGATAAAATAAAATCCAAAATAGCGTAAGAGCAGAATAATATTGATTAAATCATAGATACTTTCATTTAATATCTATTAATTGAAATAAAATAATATCATCTCTCTAAGGAAATAATAAACTTTAGTTAACAAGAATAAACCATAGATATTGTAAAATATATAGACCAGAAACAAAGATTAAAACTATCAAAACTACCATAGATATCGTAATATTTAAGTTAATTGCGATATCAATGGCTAAAAACCAACCAGAGACTTTTTATATCTGGTCGATTATCTATATATTATTAGAAATATTTATTATATATATAAGATATATTTGTGAAAATGTAAACTATAAACCTAAATTAAAAATCGATAGAATATATTGATATTTCGAATTATTATTGATTAAGAATTAATTTACACCAGGTCTGTATATTATTATTTATATTAATTGCATCTGTTTTAAATTAATATTAACATTACATTTTGTGTCATAGTAAATATACAAGACCTACAAACTACAAAAAGATAGGAGGTCCCAGTAAAATGAATAATAAAAAAATAACAAACAGTAAAAATGAACTACAAACTTATGGAAAACAACAACAGTAAAAATAAACTTCTTACTTAGTTCGGCCTCTTCTCTTTCCTCGGGAGTTGCGGCAGTTTTGATAAGATTTTCCGCGGATTTTTGTACACTCTTGAGTGCCGCAAATCGCTGGTCCAGATCGTCCAATAAGGTGCGGCCCTCCGCCAACTGACCGCGAAGTTTGTCTGGATGGCCAGAGACCGGCTCAGAGTGGCTCATTTGATCGTTTGCCGAGGCAAGGGATTCCGCGAGATTGTCGAGTTGTTCAGAAAACTGTACCCATCATTATAAAAAGAGTTTTATTTAATTTTGTAATCCATTTATTTCAATTAAATTATTTGTTAAATATTCGAAGATAATACAGTTTATTTGAATAATCGTATAAGATTTTAGAATCCACCATGCATTTTTAACCAACACCCGATAGAATCAATGACCTACCTCAGTCGTCTGATTCATGATATCTTCTAGGTCATAAAGACGGCCCTTAACAAATTTCTTCACCTGTCCATAGCGTTTGCTGAGATCCCGCATTACCTGACGAACATGCTCAGCGTCCTTCGTAATGAGGAGCTGGGCCAGGGGTGGCCCGGTCTTATTGATTTTATCAATCAGGGGTTTGTGGTCGTCCAAGGTCTGCTCAAGTAGCTGCATCACAGGTGAGGGGATAAGGAGGAGGGGATTTTGGGTTAAAGAGGTAGGGTAGGTAACACCAGGGGAAATAATCACAGGGAGGAATTAAATGATTTAAGATTTCATAATTAGGTAGTCAATATAAGAATCAGAAAAATAAAATTCTGAATTTAATAACTTTTGTAGTTATTATAATAGGTATATAAGGTTGAATTATCTTTGCAATATAATTTATAAAGACAATTAAATTGCTTTTAGATTTAATTAACATAAGTGATTTTAATCTATATAATTGAATAAATATGAAACGTATAACATAATCAAAATAAACATTGGTAACAAATCGTTTTCAAAAATGTTTATATTTCATTGGGAAACTGTAATAATAATTTCTGAGCAATTATAATAAGCAAAATAATTCAATCACCAGGAACAATGGTACCCATCATCATTTTCGTAAATTTTAAAATTTCATATCAAATCTTGAGAAAATGAAAGTGTAACTGAGTACATAATAGTTAGCCCTTAATCCAAAATATATTATAAAACAACTTACCGCATTCTTAGGATGCTTCATTTGACAAAAAGATTTAAATAACAAGATTAGAAATAATTGTAAATTTACAAAATTAAAGAATTTATCCATTTCTAGTATTTACTCAATTCTGAATTAGACAAAAAGAAACTTGACTAGGATTCTCAAAAAAAAATTCTGTTTTTCATAAAGAAGAGCTAAATAGATTTCCTACCTTGGCATTACGCTGCATCTCTCTGAGCTGGTCTGGTCCCATCTTCACAAGACTCACTCCTTGCTGAGCGGCAGACTTCTCCTTCTCCGCATCCTCCAGCCAGTTCTCCAACTGTTCGGCTCCACCAAAGAACTCAGTCGCCAGTGGCATCGCCTGATCGACTCGACTATTGATCTCCCTGACCAGACGATCCAGCTCGCTCATCTCACTACGAACCCGATCAACCCGGCATTTAACCGGCGTCTGATCCCGAGATCCCGATTCACGAATGACTTTGCGGGCTTCCTGCAAGAGGTCTGTCAGTTCGGCCTTCTTCTCCGTCCAGTTGGACCCGAACAGTTTCACCTCGGTGCGTCGCTCTGTCAAGTGCTCCACATCGCCGGGCACTCCCTCCAGAACGCGCGCCTGTTTGATGGCCTCCTTGAGCCAGACAGAGGCAGCGTCCAGTTGGTCCGTGGCCTTGATCCCGCGCGTTTTGCTGGTGCCAATGCGTTCAGCTTTGCGAGAAACTTCCTCTGAAAGATTGTTGAATCGCTGAGAGTCCACGTCGACAATGTCCGATATTCGATCGGCGGCATCTCCTGGCAGAAGATCCTTCAACTTCCCTCCATCCGACAGCAGGTTGTTCATGATCGGCTGCAGAGCGGTGAGCTCCCGTTCCACTCGTTCCATTGTCTCGCGTTCACGCTCCTTGAGACCGTCGCGTACGTCCTTCTCGAGAGGCGTGATGCGTTGATTGAGTTTGTTGTGAGAGGCGGCAAACTTCTGAGCTAGAGGCATGGCTTCTTCTAACTGGCGGAGTTTGTTCAGCGCCTTGTCACGAAGGTCGGAGTAGTATTGGGCGATGCCTGTCAGCTTATCACGAATATTTTCAGAGTCTTCGGCTTCAATTAGATAATAATGATGTGTTCAAGTTGATCCCAGATAATAGATAAATTATTATTATCAAAGCGCTTACCACTGCTGTTCTTGATTAGTTCTTCTCCAGAACGGTTTAAATCATTGATGGATATTTTATGTTGGTCAATGTCTCGATTCAATTTCTGAAAATGCGATTAAAAATAGTTACACATTTGAGTTTCGAATTAAAAATGGAAATGGATGAATATTTAAAAATAAAATTTTGACTATGACAATATAAATACATATTATGTAGATTGTGTTTTCCAAACACTAACAAAAAATAATCTATTTGTACGATTGCACATATATTTTTTAGATAAAATCTAATTACTAATTCTAAATATATAAGCATAAAAATATTTTACTGTTATTTGTTTCAAAGTTATAACGTGTTCAAAACATAAATATAATTATAACACCAATATTGCAGAAAACTCCGATAGTGTAAATCACCAATACAGGTTATTAAAGCAAGCATTGATCTTTTGGAATGATTAGTAATGGGCATATAGACTCATGATTCTCCATTGGAAAACCAAATCGTGAAATTATAGGAATGATTAGACAATAATTATATGGATGCTAACAGCCGGTATGTTATCAGGGTTATCGGGGGTTTTGTATTAATTTCAGTGAATACCAGCTGCAGGATTAATTTCATTGTTACCCTGTAGGTCGCGTGAGTTCGCTTATCGTCATAGCGATCGATAAAAGTTAGCCTCAACTCGTCTAGATGATTATCGATTTTTTCCAAACCATGTCGAAGTGTTTCAACCGCAGCTAGGAAGTCGGTTAACTGGCGACACGTAGTCGTGAAATATTTACGACGTTTGACCACCTGGTCTTTGAATGTGGTCATGCGGTCCTTAAGATTGTTCACCTGTGAGTTAAGATGTCGTCGGTCTTGTTCGGAGAGACGCGGCGACATTTCCGCGTCGAGAGTGTCCAGTTTACGTAAAGAACGTTCTTGCTCTCTGATTTCGTCCAGTATGGACTGTGTGGTTTTAGCAAATTTTTAAAATGAGGTACATACAAAACATTTCAAATAGAAAAACAAAAGGGTGGCATATCAGTAAAAAAAGTAAATTTATGGAATTTTATAACATAAAAAAATCAAAAACTTAAGGAAAGAATTTCTTGTATATTGCTGACCTTGTGCTCGTCAATTTGCTGTTGAATATTTGCTGGTTCATTAGTTACAAGAGCATCTAGACTGGTCAACTGTTTCTCAGCACCATCCAACCAGGCCAAAACAGGCTCGTATCGATCTCTAAATTTCTTGGCCAACCGAACGCCTTGTTCAAAGCCGACCATGCGAGTGTTGGTGATCGTTTGACATCGTGAGAATTCCTTGTTGAGTGCATTTAGTTGACTTTGTATTTTCGCTCTTTCTTCACCTTCTGTCTTAGACGATAAGTGACCCCCTAGTTGATTCAGAGACTCAAGACTGGGTTGTCTGTCACGCAACATTTTCAGTAAAAGTTTGTTTGAGTTCAGCTGTGATTTAACAATGTGGTATTCAGAGGAAGGTGTTTTCTCGCCTGTGAGAGTTTCATCCATATCAGATAAGAATTCTCGGAGAACATTACAACTCTCCTCGAACTTGCCGGCTTGAAGCAGGGATGTGTCAACGGACTGTTCCTTGTGTGACACCCGTTCGACAAGATCTGTCATCTGTTTGGTCACCTTCTCCAAGTCGTGTTCCACCTTTCGGGCAGATATGCCTGGTGGCACGGAGCGCAATAGTTGCTGACCAAGGACAGTCAATTCGTCAACTTGTTTCTGAGCTGGGTCTACAACCTTGTGTCTAAACTTCTTCAATTCCTCAAGATCCTTCTCCGTGGTTTGACTGGGATCTTCTCCAGAGTTTTCCTTGATCACATCACTTGCCCAAGCCGACTCTAGAACGCCGTTGACCGAGGCCAGCTTGTCAGTAAACTTTTTAACATCCGCCAATCGGTGTTCAACCATGGCAAGTTGGTCTTTAGCACGGTGAACCAGTCTCTGGTTTTCATCTGCTAGTTTGTCAACTCTTTCTTCCAGGCGTCCGGCGGCGTTGATGTAGCCCTGTTTGACTAGAGTGTCTGCTTCTGTACGGAAGCTCTCTACACTGTCTTTGCACTCGTCCGACTGATTAATCACGTGACGTAGATCGTCAGCTTGGTCACCAAGAGAGTCACTGTCAAGGGCAGATGTTGGCATTGTGTCAAGCTGACTCACTAAGCCCTTTTGGCGTTGGGAGACAATGCGAATTCGGTTTTTGAATTTGTCTACGATCTCATCTCCAGCCTTTAATTGGTCAAGCTGTCCAGATATTTGTCCCAAAAGGTTCGCGAGTCTAAATTGTTCAAAGAATAGACAATGTCAGCAACGTAATCACTTTAAATATTTATTATTATTGGCTACTCACCTTTGTTGTACTTCATCCACCTGGTCAGTTAAAGGTTTGGTTGTGGTTTTAGCCGAGCGATCCCCACAAGCAGTCAATTCTTCTTGTAGTTGCCCTAAAGCGCGACTCGCCTCGGACAAATGCGGTCGAAGACATTCAGCCTCTTCAAGGAGAGCTGCGATGCGTTCTGTTGGTGGTGCAACAGCTGAGGTTGGTGGTGACGACTGAGAAGCAGATTTTTCTTTTTCTAGTTCATTCTGACGATTCAACGTCACCCAGCGTTCTTCCAAACGAGCTAAGCTACTCGTGACATCATGGAAAGCATCGTTAAGGTCTTGGATCTTTGACTGAATGCGTTGAAGATCGTTCTGCAATTTCAAACGTAAGATAATGAAAATGCCATCAATGCTGAATGAGAAATGTTTACAAAGGGAATCATTTATTACCTGTCTATTTTTCGCAGCAAGTTCTATTGCTTCTAGTCTCTTTCTCAATTTGTTTGTTTGTCCTCGAAGATCTACGGCTTCACCTCCAGAAAGTTGTCCAACTCGACGTTCCAACTCGCCTAGGTCACCGCTCTTGTGCTCGAGGTCGCGAACTGCCTGAATCACCTCATTGACCGCCCTAGACACTTCGTCACGGTCGATTGGAAGAGGTCCCGACAAGTGGGACTTACCTTCTTCCAGGTCAAGCCAAGACTGCAAAGAAAGCGGAAACAGTGTAATTGAAATGTCCGTTTATTATCAGTACAATAAGCAAAGTAATTTACCTTTATCCTATTGATCTTGTCTTGTAGATCTCCTGCTTTCTCTTCAGCATCTCGAAGTGAGCGACTCTGATTGGCCACTGTCTGCTCCAATCGGGAGAGTTCACCAGGCAGTTGTTCTAGCTGACGACGCATACGTTGAATTTGAGGCGACTGTTTGACACCCTTGGATGTTTTGTCGTCTCCGAGAATTTCACTAGATTGTCGACGGAGATCGTCCAATTCGTTGTGTTTAATACGAAGTTCACTTTGCAGATTCTGAAAATTGAATTAAACGAAAGAGATATGAAGTAGATTAAAGTCTTAAGCTGTCTTTAACCAATTAAAATTTAATTAATTAATCAATATTCTATAAATAGTTAATCTTCAAAAGATTAATTATAAATTAAATATTTCGTTTTTATTTAGATTATATTAAAATATTTTGAAAATAGAAATGTATTATAAATAATTTTAACTATGCAGTATAAAATATTAATAATATTGTTATTTATACTACTGTAAAATTAATACATTATTAAAATTGTAAGACATCATAATTTTTAAAATAAATATAATAACTTATATTTTATCAATCCTACAAAAAAGCCAAATATTGTAAGAGTATAAATGAAAAATTGTGACAAAACAAAGTATTGCGATAGTTAAGATATAACTAAGAAATGTTCTTCAAACAAAATGTGAAATACTTTTTTCGGAATATATTAGGAAATTTTTGAAAATATACAAGTAGAAAAGTGAAGCAAATACATTGGGTTGCTTAATATTGAGAGAATGAAAAATATTACAGTATGAAGCTATTAAACACACGGAAAGCTGGGACTTGATTGTAATTCAGTAAATGTTAAAAGAAATTGTTCGATAAACAAATAGCGTCAAATATGGTTAGTATGTATATGCGTGTTAAAGTAACAGCCCTTGCAAAAAAATCTAATCTAAAAACAGACTTTATTAATTCATGAAAGAAATATTATTTTTCAGTGTTAAATAGATCTACCATTTCTTTTGTTATTGTAAAAAAGAAATCTTATGACAATTAATATTGTCCAATCATACCTCAAGATCTTCAAAACTCTGAAAATTGAATATTGGATATGATTTGATAGGACACTATTTCTTTCAATCGGTTAGAATTAATGTGCTACATGACGAGCAGTAGTATAATTCAGAAGTATGTTACAATTTTTTTACCTGACTTGTCCTAACTTGAGCCTCAATTTCAGCCTCGGTGGCACCAGGTCGCGGTGATTTCAGCCCTCCTGATTGTATTTCCCGTTTCTTGCCATCCACCCAATCAGCGAGGCTGGTTAGCCGGGCCTCGAAACGGCTGCCGGTCTGGGCCGCTCTGTCTAGGTCTCCACGACGCGTGTCGATGTGATGCTGCAAATCGCGGACAGTCCTTTCCAGGTTCGACACCTTATTCTTCAGGTCAAATTGGATTGCTGGGTCTTCTGTGGTTTGGCAGAGCTGCTTGCAAAGATGGTTGGCCTTATCAAGCTGCTCTCTGAGTTGCTGGAGATCTGTGTTTATTCGTCTTAGTTCTTCCTTCTCCGCTTCCAAGTCGTTGGGATCGATTTTGTCCAGGCGCTCTTGAATAATTGGAAGGGAATCGCTGAGTTTGTTGATAGCTGCATAAAACTCTGCGCTAGGCCCAATGAGACTCTTGAGGGAGGATTCGCGATCGCTCAGAGTTTTACGTAGAGCACTCAGATTGCTGTCAACTTCCACCATCGCAGCATTAACACTCTTGGCGTGGTCAGAAGTGGGTGGTAGTTTGCTCAGAAGAGCTGCTCCTGTGGTGTTAAGTCGTTGAACATCCGGGGTGAGACTGTCGATATCCTCTTGCAGTACTTGGGCCTGTATGAATAACGACGTAGATTACAGTTACGCTGGGGCTGCCGAATATTATGTCATCGAAAGACTACAAACAACTGAATAATCTAATGATAATAAATATTATCCAACTAAAGAACAAGCTCATGCACGATCAATGAAGTGTTGTCTTAACCAATTGGCAAGCAATTCATTATTTTAAAGGTAACACCAAAGTTTCGGGGGAAAATTGCATTTTGTGCAAAACTGATTTTTATAATTTACATAAAATACTTTAATTTAATTTAATTTAATTTAATTTACTACAAATTATGTTTAGTAATTGTCATTTTAACGGTCACCTCTATTTGTGAATCTCTACCGACCTCAATACGAATAAATTATACTTTTTTGTTTCATTTTTGATTACGTATTGATGATTAAAAAAATTTGGTCACAGTGCTCAACAAAAAACAAAACAAATAATCACTATAAACAGTTTCAAGATGATGACAGTACAGTACAAAAAGCGACTAATAGGACAGAATATGCAAATTAATTATAACTGAAGATCATTTTTGAAAATTAGAATAATGAATTCTAATGAATGATCTACAAATCAGTCGTTTTGTTCAACCCTCATTATTCACCATAATCAAGAAGGGGTAATCTATACAGGGTGTTCACAATCGCGTATTACTCTGGAAGGTAATAATGACCTAGGTTATGAAACACGTGCGTCATGACAAACAAAGTTGCTGGATATTCAGGATATTAGTTGACCACAACAGCTGTATCTCACAAGCTCTATCAAATATACTCGATTGTTGATTGTAAAATTTGACTATTTAAAAAATATAATATTGACATTTCAAGGTTACCAATTTTCAGAAAAATAAAGCTTACCTTTTGCAGACAATCTGCAATAAAATTCTCCTGAATAAGGGAAAGGAAATGTTATAGACTAAATTGATATCGTGTTATTTGAACTATCAACTTGAAACGTAACAATCTGTATTACAACAAGATAGTATATAAATATGACAGATTGTTGAAGTCTCACATAGAAAAAAGATCTAAAACATAATTGTATTCCTTTTAGATTTATATTTACGGATATTATAATGTGCTATGGACCACAACAATATTCTTTTCCACCAATGTTTTAAATTCCTCCAAGATTCACCAATCAAAATATAGAATTCAACACACGTGACTTACCTGCTGCAGTTGATTGGTAGCCATCGAGGGCGCCGTTACCACTGGTCCCAACACACCAACCATGCGCTGCTTCTGTCCAATCCATAGCGTCAGATTTTTCTTGGTTTCTGCGAAATCCTGCAGTTGACTGGCTGTCTCCTCCATGCTTCGTTGACGAGCCAGTGACATCTCCTTGAGAGCGGACCACTTTTTCTCAAGTTGGCCCACTTGCTCCTTCACTTCGGTTACTCCGGGCACATAGTCTCGGTTACGAAGGAGATCGGCTGCTTTGTCACGCAAGTCCTCTAGTGCAGGGCCCATGTTTCCTAATTCCTCATGGAATCTGGAAAGGATTTTTAAGAGTTTTTAAGAATTGATTAAGAAATAAAGTCACACATTTTTTTGGATTTTTCTGCGAATAGAAATGCAGACAACATTTTTGAAAATATGGATTCCATATGGAGTCCACAACTTACTTCTTATGCTCGTCCAGTTTCTCCTTCGACTCCTCAATGGTTGCGGCAACAGTCTCATGGGGCATGGAAGCGGCGACCTTGTCGTCTAACCAGCTCACTAGCGCCACCAACTTCTCCTGGAATTCTTCAACTCGGACCAACATGGCCTCCAGGTCGGTGCGTCGGTCGATGAGTCGATCTCCAACCAGATTGTACCTATCATTGATGTCCTCGAGCTCTAAGGCGACGTCACTAATCTCTGTTAGATTGTAGATTGGTCATTGTATATTTAATGAATTGTTTATAGATGGAGTTACAAATTAAATAAATGATGTTTAAAAAAATTTCACACTTTTATATTATGAATAGAAATTTTAAATTAATTAAACCCGCATCTGTAAATAATAGGAATGATAAACCATTAAATTTCGTGTTAATAATATACATTTTAAATATGAACTTGGTTTAAAATATAATTGTTCAAGTTACATTTAAATTTAGAATAAGTTTTAGAATGCATCTTTAAATATTTTGTAAATTTTAAATAAAAAAATATTCTTAATGAATGACTCTTTATGTCATAGTTAACATTTATGATAATTCACTGTATAATACAATTTCACACTACCAGGCATATTATAGCAAACTAAAAGATAAATAAATAGCTACTGCGAAATATTGATTGCGTGGTTAGATTAGATAACCTAGAAAAAGCATTAGAAAAGTGTGAAAGAATGATTGAGAAAGAAAGAAAGAAAGAAAGAAAGAAAAGCAGACCTTGAAGTGAAAACATAATATCTGCTGACGATACTCCACTGGATTCACTGCTTGAATTGGGACTAATGGGCGAAGGAGACACTGTTCCGCGGGGCCTGTTGTGGGCCGGGTATTGCTCCCGGGCAAAGCGTCTGGCACCTGTATTGAATGATTGATTGGTCGGATTCATCGATCAGTTGTGGAGTAGCGTAGATGTAAGATGGTTGGTGTAGGACAAAGAGTTTAGGTTAAGAAGATGGTGTTAAGCGAACCAATTAATGGGCAAGCATAAGAGTACTGCTACTGACTAAAGAATACTGAACATTGATGTTATCAGAAAGTAAGACGAAGAAGTTTAAAAATTCTATTCACTGATAGTTAAATATTATTTTCTAATTGTTAATTTGTAAAAAGCAAGCAATAAAATATTGCTAAAATGATCTTTTTATTTGTTTGATTAATTTTAACAACAATTTATTTCATCATTGAAATATTGAATTAAAGACAAAACTGCTATTACTCACTTCTTCGTTTTGATCTAATGTTTGGTACTGAATGAAATATTGATTTAAATAATTAAATTTCAAACAATATAAAAATAGCAATACAATGAGATTCATATAATATATTCAATTTAGTAAATAAGCCCGCTCAAATTATAATATTTGATTACCGCTCACCAAAATGTAAATATAAATCAGCCAAATTATTATTTATTACGCAATATAGCAAAATTATACTACTAAAAGCATCTACTTTAATCAAAAAGAAATATATTTTTGTTAAAATCTATAACTACAACCAAAGCAAAGCGCTTTATTCGCCATAATTAATCAACAACTCACGAGTTTTGCGCTGAGGACTGACACTACGATCACTGCTTGATACAAGGGCTGCCTCTTCAGGTTGAAGGCCCTGTAAGATGGCGTCATAGGTCTGGCCTAGTTCTGTCACCTTGGCAACGCGTTGTTGAGCTTCCGTGTGTTCGGCTATAAGTGGAGTTATCTCCTCAAATTGTCGGCTGATCTCGCCAGCGTCAACAGATACAGGTTGAAGGGTGTTTATCCGTGCTTCCATTTGACCCAGCCTTTCAAGCAACTGTAGAAACAAACAAAAGTTGAGAATATGAGGAAACCGTAGACAGAGTCCGATGATAAAATAACGTCAATCAATTACATCGATCTTGGCTTCCTGGTACTTCTTGCCGTGTTCCTCTCGGTTGACAAGCTCCTGTGATCTGGAGTCCAGCAGGTTGCCCAAACTCACCCAACTTCGTTCCAATTCTTTGATGACTTCTGACACGCAAGACTGATCGGTAACATCCGGCATGTCTAGGAGAGACTTGGACAAACTATGCGCTTTCTCTCGGTCTTCTTCGTGACCCTTGCGCTGGAGCTGAAATCAATGGAATGGTTGATGTTGGTGTTTAAACCATCCGAATCCTAATCTGCGAGAGCTAAGTCAGTTTGCCTCACCTTGGCTTCGAGAATCCGTTCTTTGAAGCGGTCGTCGTCCAGTCGATTAAAGGTGCGAGCGCCGAGCTGGTCTGAAGTCCTCGTGAGCCAATCACTGACACGTCGAACCCCTCGTTGGAACTTGGAGAGTTCTTCATGTAGCCCAGCGAGCGTCTGCTGTCGTGCCTGAACCTGGCTGGAGACTGCGTCGAATCTGAATCATGAATATAGTTCAAATATACTCTGGTCTACACGTATATTGCCATTGATATCGTATAGTATTTTTCAGATCGGCAAGCTTAATTAAATTATGTCCGAAATAAAAACGGGTTTAAAGACAAAATGGTGAAATCTTTTTCGGTTCATAATTTACTAATTGAGCAGAGAAGTAGTTCGAATCGGTCAATTTATCTTTGCACAAGTAAGTTCTTTTAATTTTCATACAATATATTATGAGACTTTATTATCGTGTATGCTATATTTATAGCAATATCTTTTTCTAAAGTATTGTTTATTTAGGTCAATATAATTTATTTTAATCAGTTTGCTATTGATTTGCCCGTTTTCTTTCGGACGCTGTCTTACGTTAGTATAAAGCGTAGTAGTTTGCCAATCTAGTGAAGATAATTATGATATCAATGTATAGAACCACGAGAACCCTACCGTGAAATCATCTGATCTAAACCAGCTGCCGATACAGGGTCCAACTTTTCCGCTAGCCTGCTAGCTGCCTCCACTCCCGCCTTTCTTCCTTCCAAATCGGCTCCCAGAACCATCATCTGACGGCCTTGTTCTGCTAGACCAACCGGATTGAGACTAGCGGTCCGCAAAGTGGCCAGACGTCGTTCTGTTCCGGTGAGCCAGGCTCCCAGGGCCTCCACTGTAGCCGGGAGTTCTTGACTACCCACAAGTTGGGATTCGGCGGCTTCACTGCTGGTTTTGGCTTGACTGGAGAGACTCCGGTGTTTGTCGAGGGAGTGGGCCAGACGATCGGCGACTGCTTCCTTGATGTTGGGGCCACTTATGCCGCATTCGACGAGGCATCGAGAGAGATCACCTGCAGATTCTTGTAGTGACTGGAGAGAGAAAGAGAATATATTGACTCATAAGCAGTTTAGATTGATTATTTCAAAGTATTTTAAAAATAATTAAATTTTCTTTTAAACTATGCACGAGTTTGTTGGTTATTTGTAAAAACAATTATTAAGATATTTAAACCTCCGAAATAGCCAGCAAAATATTAATCTAAGTGGTATTAAGCATCTTTGTGCCAAATTTCATAAATATATAATGTAAACAACCACAGATATCAATAATTAAATATCGATTAAACTCCGAGCAAGCCTTTTTTAAAATCGATATTTATGAATGATATCTATTGTTGATTAAATAAGATCTCTGTAAAATTAGGTTCAAAGATGTTTAAGACCTTAGAATTAATATAATATAATTTGGCTAGTTCGTAGATTTGAATATCTTAATATTTTTGTTGGCTAATTCTGTTTTTACAAATAACCTTTTTATTTTGCATTGATAATCCTAAAACAATTGTGAAGCCATTTCACCATATTATGAAGCAACAAAAAACAATTTTGGTTATAAATAAAACCAGTCTAATTTTCAGTGCAAACCAGTTGACTTATTCATATGAATTCGACAATATAAACAAATGATAAGTTTTTCTTTTCTAACCTCCAATGTTGCCTGAATGTCGGCCAAATCCGCGCGAACAGCTTGCACCTTGTCCGCTGTTGCTCGCATCGTCCCCTTTCCACTTTCGGGTGACGTCATAGAGTCCCCTTCGCCACGCTCGCCTGTTACCGCTCGCAGTCGATCCAGACTGGTTTCACACGCGGCTAATTGCTCCTCCACACGATCGATACTCTCACGGAACTTGCGCTCACGATCGCCAGCCTCCGAGACTAGGGCGAGTCGCTCGCGGCATCGGTCGATCAGTTCGGTTTGGCAGTCAATGATTCCTTTGACGGCATCACGAACCCATTGTTCGAGGGCGGTGCTCGGCAGAGGGTAATTGGGTTCCCTGCCGTGACACTGGCTAAAGGCGGTCTGGAAATGATAGGAGAGGGAGATATAGTAAATTGAGGCATCCATGAATTAAAATTGATTTTATAGCTAATCCAAGTCTACTAATAGCATAGTCCAATTGATCATTAATCTTCAAACAGAATTGGTTTGGACCGCTATATTATCATTGATATTGTTATAATATTTTTCTAGATCGGCAAGCTTAATTAAATTATGTCCGAAATAAAAAAGGGGCAAAAAGACAAAAATGGTGAAAAGTAGATCAAATTGGTCAATTTTTCTTTGCACAAGTAAGTTCTTTTAATTTTCATACCATATTATGAGCCCATATTATCGTATATGATATATTTATAACAATATGTTTTTTAATTTATTTTAATCAGTCTGTTATTGATTTGCCCGTTTTTATATCAGACACTGTCTTACATATAAAGCGTAGTAGTTTGCCAATTTAGAGAAGTTAATTAGGATATCAATGTATAATATAGTCACTTAATATAGCAATAATTTACTCCAATAATTTACTCCTGACAAACAACAAAACACCCACCTGACAAGCTTCATAATGCATGGCTCCAGTGTTGAACTTGTGTCCAGATGCCGATAACGCCTTAATATCAGCCTGCCGGGCGTAAACTTCACCTTCGGTGGCCTTGAGTCTGTGAATCTCTGATTGTAGATCCCCAATGCGCAAGGACACCTCCGTCCCGGTTGATTCCAGAGCTTGGTTCACTGTCTCCTGCCAGGCGCGGGCATCTCCAAGACGATCGTTGAAAGACTCCAAGGCGTCCAGACAGGTTGTTAGCAGCCGTAGGCGACTGTCTGTCTCCTTCTTGATCTGATGAGATCGTGAGAAGTGTATGAATATGTCTTTAGAATGAACATGACTTTAATAATAGCAATCTAATCTCACCAAATCGAGTCTTCTTTTGGTTTCTGGTATCTTATTCTGAAGCAGTTCTTTCACTTCTTTTGCCAGATTATCTCCATGTTTGTCGACAAGTTGTTCCGACTGATAGCACAGAGAGAAAACAGGTTGCTGTCGTGCCAGAACTTCATTGTGTATATCCTGAAGTAAGAACAATATAATTAAAAAATCCTAAATATGAGCAAAGTATGAAATGCTTATGATTGTCTCACTTGATGTTCGTCCATCAGATTGCGGTTATTTTCATCTTCTAGTGCAAGAGGTTGCTGCTTCATAAGAAGATCTTCCATGCTGACCATCCAGTGTAACTCTTTGTCAAGATCGTTCAGAAGGTCATTGGCATATTTAGCAGCATCCAACTAAAATATATTTAAAAATGAAGAATTTCATTATTTACTGCTGATTAATTAAAACATATTACTGAACAATTTTTATAAAAACTTAAATTGTTATATTTAAATAGATCATATTGTAGTTAATAATTTATAATATGGCATTAATATTAAAGTATATCAATAAAATATACAAAAAGTAAACTTATTGAAAGGATCCAATAATACCAATAACAAGAAAATAAAGACCACGGACAATAAAAACTAAAAGTTAGAAAAATAAATCCAAATTCCACTTGAACTATCAGTAAAAACTATCCACTGACTCAAAATAAATAAATAATATATAAAATTGCAATTATATAAATATATAATTTCCAAAACCCTTTTACAAGATAAACAATTAATAAAGAATATATATATCTTTATATAACTCAAAAACATACTTCCTGATTTGTGTAGATTTTCCAAATGATAACTGACTGCATATTCGAAAGGTAATTCAATAGAAAGGCATGATTTATAACAAAGTCATACAGAACAAATTAAAAATATCAATAAAACAGTATGCAAAAACCACCAACAAGCATTAAAATAAAATAATAATAATGATGCAAGCAAATAAATTATCATGCATAAAGCAAACTGGACACCATATAACAAACAAATAAAATTGGAACATTAAAAGATAATCACAAAACATAATAGATGCACTCACAGGAATAATGATAACGTGCAGTGAGACACAAAATCACAACGATCAATTTGTGTAAAAGGTTGACACAAAGGAAAACAATTTATTTTGACGACATAGTAATAATTGTATAATTGTATATTTAGTACGAGCGATAATTGCAATGCACTAATCACAGATGCATAGACAACAGCAAAGGGGATGCGATTGTCTACCTGTTGGTCTAACGAGTCTTTGTCAAGAAGAACAGAACTCCAGTCGACTTTGGGTCGCCTCCCATTTGTGTCCTCAATATCAAGCACGCTAGGTCTTTGAGCGGCACTACTTGTTGCGATAGACACACCAGTAGTAAAGGTTTGATGTGAGATATTTTGTGTGATTTCTACTGTTTGAATGTGTGTTTGTAATTCGGTATGTGAGGGCATGTTTGCGAAAAGATGTCTGCGAAAAGCCTCACCTAAGGTAATGTCTTTATTTTCACAAAATAAATGAACAATATTAAGAGTAGGGTCCAGTTTTCCTTGCAAAACAGCATCACGAATGGAAATGAATTGAGAACCATCTAGGAAACTTCCTATTGTTTCATCGACTAATTTCGAAGAGAAGGCTTCAGCTAGAGAAATACCAGTGGCTAATACTGGATCAAATATCTTATTTGTTGATTCAATATACATTTCCTTTTCAAAAACTTCTGTAATACTCAAACCTTTGACTAGATTTCCTTGCGAACTGTAAACCAAAGAGGCCGTAGTACCACTGGGGTAATCAGGGTTCAACCTAATCCATTGCAATTCTTTTGCTTTATCTAAAGTCCATGTTTGAGCTGTGCGAGTATCAACATAAAGGCCTTGTTTAGAATCTATAATTCCAGCAATTATAGCGTCTTGCAGGGAAAGAGTGCCCTCGTACATCGGATTTACAACCAAATCAGCATCATTTAGAATCATGCTTTCCTCTATAGCAGTTTCTAAAGTTATCCACTCATTGTTCCTTGAATTGAAAACTTTTCCATCACTTGGTCGGTAACATTTTAAGTTAATAATTTTTGTAAGTGGTCTGCCAACGCCATCCAATAAATCATCATTGATAGATCGTCTCATATTTTTTTCTAACTCGAACTCATCCAATGAATCAATGTCAGTGTCAATATGATGTTTACTGTCTTTAAAAGAATCTAACATTTCAAAACTCAAATTCGGAGAGAGTCCTTCCACAAATCCATCAGATGCCAACTCCGCTAGTGAAACTGGTTCCCCTCGAGGTAGATAAACAAGGCCATGAAGCATATCAACCAATTCTTGATGAATCGCTTCTCGAAGGCTCATACGTGTACCAGAAGAAGGCACAACAAGAACGACAACCGTCGGGTTAATTATGCCACATTCAATTGCAGACTGCAGTGAGAATTCTTTTCCAGAATCTTTTTCCATAACCTTAAGACTGTTTAGTGAAAGACTATTGGAAGAATATACTTCTCGTTCAAAGGATTCGTTTAGAGCTGTTAAACTAAGAAGTTTTTCATTACAAGTTTGTGAAGATCGCTGATCAAAAGGACGAGAAGAAGCCATTAAATCCAATGCAATGGAATCTGTGGAGAATGCTGAACCCAAGGACGAATTATCACCAGAAATTTGACGTCCATATTCGAATGAAGATTCAATTGTTTTTACAGATGTAGACGGTTCCACGATAACGGGTATTTCTTCTGTCGCAATTTTACTTGGAGTATCCGTAGAACTCTTGAAAATCTTTGTTGGTGGTTTGCTTATTTCTGTATTTTCTGGTTTTTGTCGTGCAACGGACTTTTCAGTCGGGGATATTTCAGATTTGGTTGTAACTTTTATAGGTTTTATACTTTTAGCTTCACGCTTAATAGGACCTCTAGCAGATAATTTTGGCTCCGGAACAGAAGATATTTGTTTTGTAGTTTTTGAAACTGGAATAGTAGTTGATACTTGTTTTGTTGTTTTCCGAGCTGCTATAGTAGATATCGGTTTTGATGATTTTGGAGAAAGAATAGTAGAAACTTTTGGAGGAGGAATTTTTGAGACTGGTTTATGAACTACTGATTTAGGAACTTTAGTTACAGGTCTAGAAAATTTAGAATCAGAATTTTCTACAATTTTCAAACCAATAGGTAATGTTGAAGCTTGGGAAGGAGTGGTTTTCTTAAGAACTGTGGATTTCGGCAAACGAGATGGTGAAGGAGGCTTAAGTTTTTCAATAGTAGATTTCTTAATTTTAGATGTTGGAGATTCTTTGACTTTAGGAAATGAGGGAGACGATGAAAGTTTCTGAATATCTTCCTTTGAAGGTTTTACAATTCTTGCTTGATTCATTGGTTCCATTTGAGTACTCAAATTACGTGAAGGACTGGAATCAGATGATGAAGCAAAATGAACATGTCGAGAAGTATCAATATCAGTTTGTAAATTATCTTCAATGACTTCCGATTCCTTAGATTCTGCATCTGAAAGATCGGAAAAAGATCCAAAATTCTCCTTCTCGTTTGCATTCTTTGATTCTGAAATGCTTTGCTTTTGTTGGTCAATTTCACTAGGTTTAACTTTATCAGAAGCCTGTGCTATTTCGTCAGTACTTTGCTCTTGTGATTTAGAATCAACAAATTCACTTCCAACAGGCGTCCTACTTTCTGGAGAAATGCTTTCTTCTAATTTAGCAGCATCAATCGGTGTAATTACTGAAGCTTCTGAAATAGTATCGTCTAGTTTGTCTTTGATGTCAGGTTTTGGATGAACTTGCATCGATTGTAAGTCTTCGTCAGTAGATTTAAATACAGGTTCTAACTGTGAGGATTCCCGACTCAATGATTCTTGTAAATTTGTTTCATCGGTATCAGACTGCTTAGCATCAGTTTTGGTTAGATCATCAGCTAATTTAATAACTGGTTTCTCGGTTTCGTCACGCGATTCTGAAGTGCTCTCCTTTTGATGATCAATTTCGCCAGGTTTACCTTCATCAGAAGGCTGTGCCATTTCGTCAATACTTTGCTTCTGTGATTTAAAATCAATTAATTCACTTTCAACAGGAGTCCTAATTTCAGGAGAAAAGCTTTCTTCTAATTTACCAGCATCAATCGGTGTAATTACTGAAGCTTCTGAAATAGTATCGTCTAGTTTGTCTTTGATGTCAGGTATTGGTTGAACTTGCATCGATTGTAAGTCTTCGTCAGTAGATTTAATTACAGGTTCTAACTGTGAAGCAGATTCCCGACTCAATGATTCTTGTAAATCTGCTTCATCGACATCAGACTGCTTAGCATCAGTTTTGGTTTGATCATCAGCTGGTATAATAACTGGTTTCTCGGTTTCGTCACGCGATTCTGAAATACTCTCCTTTTGTTGATCAATTTCGCTAGGTTTACCT